>ML271570.1:7061-24861 GCA_005239495.1 Nicotiana undulata | reverse complement strand
TATTCTCGTAGCCAGGAAGAGCATGCTCAACACTTGAGAATTGTGTTGCAGAGATTGAGGGAGAAGAGGCTTTATGCAAAATTCTCCAAGTGTGAGTTTTGGCTTGGTTCAATAGCTTTCTTGGGGCACGTGGTGTCTAGTGAGGGTATTCAGGTGGATCCGAAGAAGATTGAGGCGGTGCAGAGTTGGCCTATACTGTCTTCAGATACATAAATTTGGAGTTTCCTTGGTCTGGCGAGTTACTACCGTCGCTTTGTGGAAGGATTTTCTTCTATTGCTTCACCTCTGACCAAATTGACACAAAAGGGTCTTCTATTCAGATGGTCTGATGAATGTGAGGAGAGCTTTCAGAAGCTCAAGTCAGCATTGACCACAACTCCGGTATTAGTGTTGCCTACTGGTTCGGGTTCTTATACGGTTTATTGTGATGCTTCAAGAGTTGGCTTGGGAGCGGTGTTGATGCAGGACGGTAGGGTGATTTTCTACGCGTCGAGACAGTTGAAGGTGCACGAAAAGAATTATCTAGTGCACGATCTCGAGTTAGCTGCCATTGTTCATGCCTTAAATATTTGGCGGCATTATTTGTATGGAGTGCAGTGTGAGATTTACACCGATCATCGTAGTTTGCAGTATCTGCTGAGGGAGAAAGACTTGAATTTGCGACAGAGGAGATGGTTGGAGCTTCTCAAGGACTATGACTTGACTATTTTATATCATTCGGGGAAGGACAATGTGGTGGCCAATGCCTTGAGTCGCAGAGCCGAGAGTTTGGGAAGTCTAGCTTATCTTTCAGCAACAGAGCGACCTTTAGCCCTTGATGTTCAGACTTTAGCAGGCCAGTTAGTGAGGTTGGATTTTTCAGACCCTCCACGGGTGGTAGCTAGCATGGCTTCCCGATCTTCTTTATTTGATCAGATTAAGGCACGATAGTATGATGACCGACACTTATTAGTTCTTTAGGATAGAGTTTGTCGGGGTGATGCCAGAGATGTGACTATTGGTGATGACAGAGTTATGAGGATGCAGGGCCGTGTATGTGTGCCCAATGTAGAGGGTATTCGAGAGATGATATTAGCAGAGGCTCACAGCTCGTGGTATTCTATCCATCCGGGTGCCGCGAAGATGTATCAGGATCTGAAATAGCAGTATTGGTGGAGGCGGATGAAGAGAGATATTGTTGAGTATGTAGCACGGTGTCTCAACTGCATGCAGATCAAGTATAAGCACCAGAGGCCAGGTGGTTTGATTCAGAGTTTAGATATTCCAGAGTGGAAGTGAGAGCGGATTACTATGGACTTTGTAGTTGGGCTTCCACGGACTTCAAAGGGTTTTGATGTTATTTGGGTCATTGTGGACAGATTGACCAAGTCCGCGCATTTCATTCCTGTCAGTACTACCTATACTTCATAGAGGTTAGCTAGTATTTACATTAAGGAGATTGTCCGGTTGCATGGAGTTCCGGTTTCTATCAATTCTGACAGAGGTACTCAATTCACATCCCAGTTTTGGAGGGCCGTACAGAAAGGTATGGGTACTGATGTAGAGTTGAGCACTGCATTTCACCCTCAGACCGATGGGCAGTCATATTGGACTATTCAGATATTGGAGGATATGTTACGGGCTTGTGTGATTGATTTTGGTGGTTCATGGGATCAGTTTCTGCCACTAGCGGAGTTTGCATATAATAACAGCTACCAGTCCAGTATTCAGATGGCTCCGTATGAGGCGTTATATGGTAGGAGGTGTAGATCTCTGGTGGGTTGGTTCGATCCTGGTGAGGCTAAGTTATTGGGTACGGATCTGATTCAGGATGCGTTGGAGAAGGTGAAGTTGATTCAGGAGCGACTTCACTCGGCGCAATCTAGACAGAAGAGTTATGCGAACCGGAAGGTTCAGGATGTGTCATTTATGGAAGGTGAGAAGGTACTGCTAAAAGTATCACCCATGAAAGGTGTTATGAGGTTCAGAAAGAGAGGAAAGTTGAGTCCTCGGTTTATTGGTCCTTTCGAGGTGCTTCAGAAGGTTGGAGAGGTGGCTTATAGACTTGCCTTGCCACCTAGCTTGTCGAGTGTTCATCCAGTGTTTCATGTGTCGATGCTCCGAAAATATGTTGGTGATCCGTATCATGTGTTAGACTTCAGCACAGTTCAACTCGAGGGTACTATGTCATATGAGGTTGAGCCAGTAGCAATTTTGGCTCGTGAGGTCAGAAAGCTGAGATGTAAGGAGATTGCATCAGTAAAAGTACAGTGGAGAGGTCAGCCAGTGGAGGAAGCTACTTGGGTGACCGAGCGGGAGATGCTGAGCAAGTATCCTCACTTGTTTGAGACTCCAGGTATGTTTCTAGACCCGTTCGAGGACGAACGTTTGTTTAAGAGGGGGAGAATATAACGACCCGGTCCATCGTTACGTAAAACCTGCATTTTATTATTGACTTTTTATAGCTTGGTTTAACTGTTATTGATGTGTTAGAGTTGATAGGCTAGAAATCGAAGTGATTATAGTGAGAGTTCAGTTAATTTGCCTTTAAAAATAGCCTAAAAAATGGAAAAAGTCAACTGAGAGTTGACTTATTGGTAAACGACCTCGGAATGCGAATTTTATGGCTCAGATAGCTTCGTCAGGTGATTTGGGACTTAGGAGTGTGTTCAGAATAATTTTATGATGTCCGGTGTAGAATTAGGCTTGAATTGGTGAAAGTTAGTTTTTGGCGATTTCCGGTCGGCAGTGGAAAATATGCTATCAGGGTCGGAATGGAATTCCAACAGTTGGAACAAGTTCGTAATGTCATTTTGGACTTGTCTGCAAAGTTTCAGGTCAATCGGAGTTGTTTTGAATAGTTTCGGCATCGTTGGTGGATTTTAGAAATATCAAAGTTCTTAGGCTTGAATCCGATGTAAATTTGGTGTTTTGATGTTAGTTTTGGTGTTTTGAGAGTGCAACTAAGTTTGAATGATCATATGTGAGGTGTTGGTATGTTTGGTTGAGGTCCCGAGGGGCTCGGGATTGATTTTGGATGGTTAACGAGAATTTCGAAAGTTGGAAATTTGCAGCAAAAAGCTGCTGGTGTGAAATCACAGAGATTTCCGCACCTGAGGATGTTTGATCGCAGGTATGGGCCCGCATGAGCGGGCAGGAGGTCGCAGATGCGGAAGTGAGGGTCTCAGTAGAGGATCGCACCTGCGAAGGCGCAGGTGCGGAGAAGAGGCCACAGTTGCGGAAGTTAGCCCGATTAAGGGAAGTCGCAGGTGCGGACCTGGGACCGCAGGTGTGGAACCACTGTTCAAAAAATATAAAAAATAAACCCTCCGCGACTTAAACTTTATTTTCACCATTGTTGTACGGAAAAGAGCTTTTGGGGACGATTTTGAAGAGGGAAATCCTTGATCTTTATTGAGGTAAGTGTTCTAGTTATTAAAACTCGATTATGGGTGATTATAGAACATAAAACCAGTGTAAATTTATGGAAAATCAGTAGAAAAATTGAGTTTTAGGGCTTGAGATTATGAGACCTTTAGGGGTCGATTTGAAGGGTCAAACGAACTCCGATTTTGGTTTTCTTTATATGTACGGACTCGTGAGAGGACGACGAACACTTTTGTATAAAAATTTCTGAGTTTCAGGACACGGGCCTGGGGGTGGGGTTTTGACCGGTTTCAGATTTTTGAGTTAAATTTGATATCTTCGATTGTAATTCGTTCCTTAAGCATATATTGATGATAAAAATCTGAACTTGGTAGATTTGGAGCCTTTGGAGGTTGATTTGAGAGGCAAGCGCACTGCAGAATAATTCTGGGCAAGTTTTGAGGTAAGTAATGTCTTTAAATCCTGTCTTGAGGGTATGAAACCCCGGACTATGCACCCTTTCACGGATTTTGAAATGCAAAGGTTGAAACTTTGGTGATGTATTTCTTACTTAGGCGACTATTGAGTTGCGAAATGGCTTTTAAAGCTTATTTCCAATAGTACTATATATACTTGATATGATTTGGGATGTAAGCCATGTTTGGGGCCTAGTGCCGATCTGTTTACCCCTTGGGGGATGTTTGACAATTTTCCTCACTGATATGTTATGATTTTTCACTCAGTCTTTTCTGTGAAATTATTTTGACACTCATAGTATTTTGATACTACTTCTTGAAAAATTAAACACTATTTTTGCGTCGAGAACCCGGTATATTATGGCCTGAAGGGCAAATTGAGAGTGTCTGACTGAGTGAGGCTGCTCGCCTATATTGTGAGGATAATATGATATGAGTGAGGCTGCGGGCTTATATTGTGTGTGATTTATGCCATGTTGTGGCTTATTATAGCGCTTGGGCTATAGGAGCCCCTCCGGAGTCTGTAACACACCCCCAGTGAGCGCCAGATCGATTGAGTGATGCCTGATGGTCAAAGTGATTGTGAGGATGCCTGATGAGCAGAGTGATTGTGAGGTTGCCTGATGGGCAGAGTGATTGTGAGGTTGCCTGATGGGCAGAGTGATTGTGAAGTTTCCTGATGGGCAGAGTGATTGTGAGGTTGCCTGATGGGCAGAGTGATTGTGAGGTTGCCTGATGAGCTGATACTGAAAGAAATTGTTACGAGAAATGATTATGGCCCGAGGGGCAGTTTATGAAGATTTTTACTGAGTTTTCACACTATGATTTACTTCGTTTTCAAACTGGTTTTTACTGAGAACTTACTGAGATATACTGATATTGTACTTGTTTTCAAGGATTTCTGGAAACAGATTTCGAACTTATTATTTGATGAATACTACATGGTGACTTGGTGTTTTACTGGTTTTGTGGAATTTTGTATCTGTTCTGTGTGTTTATATTACTCAGACAGTGATTTATTTTCATTACTACTGAGTTGGCGTACTCATAAAGACTCCTTGTGCCTCTGTGCACAGATCCAGGTACTAGCTCGCAGCAGTAGCTGGCGCTGGTTCGATAGCAGCATTTCACGGGATTTCGAGGTAGCTGTCCAGCGTCCAAAGCTTCTCCACTTCCCTTCCCTATTTAGATTTAACATTTGATTCAGAGACATATTATAGTTTTAACAGAGTTAGATTTAATTATTCTTAGATGCTCATGACTATTGACTCCAGCTCTTGGGAGGTTGGTTAGACTATTATTGGGACGTCAAGACTTAATTATATTAATTGATGCTATGGTTGCATGCTTGTTATTTAATTGTGAACTATTACAATTGAACAAAAGCGTAGTAATGTGATGGTTGGCTAGCCTAGTTCCACGATAGGCGCCATCACGACCTGTTAGGATTTGGGGTCGTGACTCACAGCTGTCCCAATAAGATTCTTTACTGTAAATAGAAATGTACCTTATTTAGGGTTTTTCCTCCTATATAAAGGGGACCCCAATCATTTGTAAAGATCATCTAATCATTGAAAAAGAATATACTCTCTAGTTTGCGCTCATTGTTCATCAGAAATTTCCCTTTAAACTTTATTGTTCTTGCTTTACTGTTTTAGATTCGTCTCGTGGTCACCGAGCTCGGGGTCGAGACTGCTTAAGTAACACTGATTTGGTTCACTTATTTCTTTCATATACACCTTATACTTATTGTTTATTATTGGTACTGAACTAGACTACGTATCTTTAAAACCACAAATCAAATTTAATTGTAACTCGTATTTTCGAGGTAAACACATTTACAAATTCAAATCACATTCTAAATATTTTTATCTGTCCATTTTATTTATCAAAACTATACAGAGACCACCGTGGCTAGACAATTTATTTCTTTTTAAATCAAAAGATTCCCTAATAATAAGTCTTACAACTTAAAAGTTATGTAAAAACAAACAACTGCTCTAAAAAATATTTCTAAATTAAAAGTTATTTATTAAACAAGTTCTATAATTTACAAGTCAAACTCTATAAAAATTTCTTCAACAAATTTTTTTGGTACCTTACAATTTCTTTTAAGTCTCTCTTTTCTTTGGTTTTATGCTTATTTTTAATACTGAAATTTCTATTGTTGTATTTTTTTTATGTTAGTTTTGATTTAAAAAATTATAGTTCTATTACAAGTGTTTTTTATTATTTAGCTAAATTTTATATGGTTTGATTTTAAAAAAATCTATATTCATTCATTAAAAAGTTTATTGATTTCATTGAAGTTTGAACACTCTGGACTAGATCCTTGAATACGCGACTGATAGAGGGATAGAAAGAGGGAACTTACAGCTGATTTCGCTAGACTAGAGATATATGAAGAAACACGATCCTAATCTAGTGGGCAGGCGTAACCTTGAGGATTTTTTTTTTTTACTTAGCTATACTAGTTTTAAAACTTATTTTGAATTCAATTTTTTTAAATTATTATTTATTTGGAGTGGGTGTTGTTGCAAATAATCAGGAATATTCTTTGGAGTTTATATCTCGATTTTGAAGGTGTTCGGTGAAGATTAAAGTTGAATTAGGATGAATTTTTAGATTAAAATTTGAAGCGGAAGAAGATGTATTAAAGTTGCATTATAGTTGTATGAAATTTGTATGAAAACTGTATTTAGCTGTTGTTGTATTTTTTGTATGAATATCCAATGAAAGTTAAATAAGTTGTATATTGTATGAATTATTGTATGAAATTTATATTTAAGTTATACATACTCTCCTTTACATAAAGTTATATTTATGTATCAAAATTGTTAAAGATATCTATAGTGGCATGAAATTCATATTAAAGTTGTATTATGTTATAGTCGTATTATCTTTTGTATGAGTTGTATACATGTATCAAAATTGTACCAAAATTATATTATGGTTCACGAAAGTTGTTTTTAAGTTATATGATATTTTAGTTGTATTATTTTTGTATCTATGTTGTATGAAATTTATAAATAAGTTTTGTTACACAACCTTATACGTGAATAAATTTCATGTTCCTAGAGAAATGACACAAAAATTGGGAATAATTTTTTAATCATCACAGTTTTATTTGAATTGTTGAATTTTTTCCCATGATATGAAGGATACTTCACAATCTATAAATCAGTGGCAACAATTGAAATAAATGCCATAAATTGGAATATATTTTATTTTATAAAAATCGATGGCAGCAATATGTGGCATAAATTGGCAGGAAATTAAAAACAATAAAGAGGAAGGCGGCAGAAGAAGAGGGAGATGGGAGAGGAGGGAAAAAAATAAAAGAAAAATAGTGTAACTCAATCTAATCATGGTTTGAGGGTATTTTAAACGGGAATGTATATGAATTATAAACAATATACAGTTATAACGGGTGAATACTAATTTTAAATTAAAAAGTTCGAATTATGGTATAGAAACGAAAATATCCCTTAGAAAAACGGGGTTTACCATAATTTGGTCATTTGAGCCAATTCCTTCAAAGTTTTGAACATTATGAACTTTTTAAGAGAATATTCTACCAACATTATTTTTTTTTAATTTTAAGATAATAAAGTTACTCAAAGTAGGGACGGAGGATGGGGGAAGAAAATTAGTTTGGCCCTTGTGAATAACTTGATGCACTATCTCCCTTCAACCCTTTGAGCGAAATGCAGCAAAAGAAAAGGAAGAAAAATTCATAAACCGACCTTCATCATCTCCATCTCGTAGGAACTACGAGACCACCCAAGGATGCCTTTGTTATCTATGGGTCATGGACTAGCTATAGAATCTTATTCAATAAGTAGAACGCGTATGTTGTTCGCTCTCTGGTTGGGCAGTCAGGGTCATTAAAGTAGGCCAATATTTCTGTTGGCAAATATGGGATTACCAAATACATGGACAAGTGGTGGGGTGCAAGCGAGGGGTGGGGTCCAAAGCGGGGGCGCGTGAGAGGGATTGGGAGGGAAATTGGGGTATTCGAGCGAGCGAGGGGTCCGAGTTCAAAGCAGGAGCAAGGGTCGGCTGCGAAGAGCGGGGTAGCAGTAAGAAGAAAAGGGTATGTGGGTCAGGTGGGTGGGCGGCAAGGCGTTAGGGTAAAATCTTAGATCAAAATACTATGAATCAAATTGTCACTATATCTTTTTTGTTCTTCCAAGTATGGATGGTATGACTTGCCGCAAAAGTTGGACATTGTGGAGAGGAGTAGGGGACAACATGGTGAGAGGTTTGGAGTTCAGAGTTAGGTTTGTGATTTTAGGTATGGGGATCATCAGGTGGGGGGAATGCTAGCGCAATGAAGGGAGGGACCATGGAGGTTTTGTGGCTGGGGATGTGGGTGAGTTGGTTGTGAGAGCGTCGGGGTGGATGCAAGTGGTGGTGGTGGTGGGTGCATAGGGTTGAAACTATTAGTTGAATAATTTTAAAAATATTCTTTTTTCTTCTTACTAAGGAAGTCATTTTCCTACAATTGAAGAAAAATAAATTCATTGAAAAATAATTTTTACATATTTATGACAACAAAATATGAAAAAATTGAAAATAATTTTAAAACGATCGCCTCCACATCAAACACACTCATAATAAAGGATTTTGGTAAAGGGCATTTCTATCATTTAATTGGGTTTTCCTAGAATAACTAGATCGAAAATTGTTATCTTATATTGAATATGGTGTTAAAATAACATCTCAGTTTTGGTAAAGGAAATTACTATTTTAGTATTATTGCGTCATGATTAATACTTAGGTGTTTATTTGTAAGATTCTTTTGTAAACTCTATTGAACATTCTTTATCTACAAACACAAGTACAAATAGGCAAGCTTCTTTATTTGTACGTCCTATCTTGGATGCTTGGAGAAAAAACATTTGCAGTTATAATTTTTCTTTTACAAATTTGGCTGAACTATGATGTTGTATACGTCAATACCACACAAGAGGAGGGGGGAGGGGGTGATTTGTGTGGTGTCCATTTTTTGTGTGCACTAGTTATAAAAGGACCAGGCTCTTCTATGTGTTCTAAATCCTACTGTTTGCGGAATAATAAATGCAAAAATTAAAGAACACATCAATTTTACGTGGAAAATACCTGGCTCAAAAGGTAAAAAAAACCACGGCCTACTTCCCAATAGGATTTCCCAAACTCTTCACTAAATTAATGAGCCAAACAACATTTACAAAATAAACTCTTTAGTAAACCTAAGGATTACCTCTAATCCCTTTGTAGCAAACTAGCCTCTAGCTATTTGCGACAAACTTCAAGTTAGCTATAACTTGAACACTCAGTAACTATTATAATTGCTTCAAGATAAATCTGAAAAGGTACAAGTTGTAATCACCTACTACAAATAAACTAGACTAAAATACAACATATGGAACTGGTTCTTCTAGCTGGTTCAAGTAACATCAGAGTCGTACACTTAATTCTCCCATGAACTGCTTGCAAAATTGCTTTGGTAATTTTGCTCTCAATTCTTATTTAGCTTCTGATTTTGTGCGTTCCTGTACAATAAGAACGCTTAACAATATATAGGATTAGTAGACAAAGAGATTCACTAGAATTCGGATGCTACTCTTCCTTGGTGGAAGAGTTCTAGTTGACCTCAACTCCCTAAATCCTCCCTTATCTTGATTCTGTTCTTACTAAGTAAGGAGTCCATCTCCTTATCAATTTTCAATCTTTTCGATCAGGAGATATCTTCTTTAGATCACAGATTTTTGTTTATCTCCTGCTTGTGCACCTCACTTGCCCTTAACTTTGCATGTGTCTATGTCTCCAGTTATGGACCTGTTTCAACTTTGAGTTCTTTTGTCAATCTTCAAAACCATTCAGCTTCTTGGTCCAACAAATTTCCCTTTTAGATGATGACAAACTCTGTGCTTAGGCCTGTAACCACTTTAATCCAACATTGACACTTTTTGGAGTATTAAGCATTTATCATAAAGAACCAGGTTCATTAGGTTATAAATATCACATATTCAAAACATAGCATATCTTCCCCCTTTTGGCATCATCGAAAAGTTTGAGTAGTGTCAGAAATACTAGATATATAAGAATTACTCATGGCCACTGGGGCAACTACAAGTGCAAACATGGATTAATCATCGATTAGAAAACCAAGAATGCAAACTATAAAAGAAAGTGAGACAAGAATAAGAGCAGAAACAACAAAATTCAGTGACAGAGGCATAGTTCGACCACAATCCACACAAAGAAATAAAAAACAGTTACCACCACGAGCAAAAGAAAACAAAAAAAATCCCTAATCTGGGTTATTGAGGGTTAAAGACAGGTTGGACTACTAAGGCTTGGAAGGCGTGGAGGCTGGGTTTTGTGCTTGGAGAAGAGATAACATATCCTTGATAATTCCTTCATTCTTCTCCTTTTCCTTGGCAAGCTCAATTTTGAGAGCATCCCGCTCAGATTCAACCTCAGCCAGGCGATTTTTCAACCTAAGGATTTCTGCATCCTTAACCCCACCCACCTGCACAAAGGCTCTGACTTTGCTGTTTACCGGTGTCTTTCTAGATGAACCAGGTTCATTGTCAGGAACATTAACAACATAGTCACAGGCCAGAAGAGTGTTCTTGCCAAAATGGTCCTTGACAGTGGCCATTTCTGCCTTCTTCAGAGGCACCTTGAAGTGAGCTAGCACAGTTGTGAGGATGAAACCATATGGGATGGCATGAGCCTTGGAACTGTTGACCACCCTGTCCAGCAGCGGAATGATGAAGTAAGGCCAGTTGATTAGCTTTCCACTATCCAGGCACTCCATGAGAGCTAAGTCCATGTAGTTTACTATGTGCCTTCTCTCCTATCTAGGCAGTACACATTTGTTGATAAACTCAAACACCACCTTGTGAGGGGGCTTCATCTCGCTCTTGTAAACTGCCCTTGGTTCCACCTCTTCAACATTGTCACAAAACCTCCTGGTAATTTGCAGAGCATAAGGAAGACCATCCAGGCTGGGCCACTTCTGCCTTGTATAATAGTCATAGCCTTCACATGGAATCCCAAGTATTTCTCCCAGTTCTATGGCATAAAAAGTAATTTTGGTCCCCTTTACCTGACTGAAGACTCTGCCATCCTTGACTACTGCATTGGCCATGAACTCTACAATCTCACTTCTGGCCAGCCTTCCATCTAATTGAAGGACCATGTCCTTCCAGCCCTGCACTTCCAGCTTATCCATTAGGTAGACCATGCCAGATTTCTCCAGATCCTTCAACAATCTCCCCTTCAGAATAGTGCGCTTCCCAAATATTGTCAATTTGTCTTTCTCTCCACTAGACTCCTCTTCTTCTTCACCACTCCAATCCTCATCTTCATCAATCTGAACTTTCTTTGATTTCAATGTATACCTGGTCCTCTTGGAAACCGTTGAGGATGTAGCAGACACAGATGCAGAATTCTTGGAAGAAGTCTTGGCTTTATTTGGTTTGGGTGTCTGAATCTCAATATCTGCTATTTGTTCCTCTTGATGGATCGGGTCCATCTTCTCAATCTCAACAGCCTCTACAGGCTCAGAAACTTTTGCCTTACCCTTTTCAGCTCTCTTTCTCTTACTCTCATTCAACGCCTTTTGCAACTCCTCCTCACTCTGCCTAATTTCACTTCTTGTATTTATTCCTCTTGGAAGAGGGGTTTCATCAGAGGGAGTGGATTTTCTCGTCTTACTCGCACCATAGTTTAAGCCTTCCTAGCCTTGGGAGTCCTCTTCTTCTTGGTTTTATAACTCTCCCCCAAATTTATCATAAGGTCTGCTAAGGTTTCCTCAATTGATGAACCCGTTTCATCTGTAGCTTGTCGAAGATTTTCTAACCCCTCAACAACATCGCCTGAGTTACGTCCCCCTAAGTTCTTGGCTCCTTCTTCTACTACAACTGGTGCAGAGCCACATATGGCCAATGGATTAGCTTTTACCCCTGTTCCCATAACATTACTCCTACCTCCCTCTCTCTCTTTTTCTTTCTCATATTTATTTTTACCACCTCTTCGTCGCCTATCAAGTACTTACACATCCACCATAGACCCAATCAGAACAAACTTATTTTCAGAAATTGCAGATTCATGCTCAGACATAGTTCTTGGAATTGATGATACCTGTTCAGAATTAGACGAACCAGTTTCTTCCCCCTCAGTTACTGACTTGAAGGAGTCATTAGAGTTCTCTAATTCATGATCCTGGCTGGCTTGAAGCTTAGCATTCAACTTTTTAGCTAGAGATCCAGTGGCCACTGTTTTCCTGGCAAGCATTTTGACTCGCCTTCTCCTGGGTTCCGGATTATGGCTGGGTTGAGGAACGGTGGTGATTGCAGGAGACGAATCAAGATTGTTTTGAAGGGTGGTGGGATGGGATTTGGAACGAGTGGAGGGATGTGATTGAGATGGAGTGGAACCAGAATTTGAGAGTGTGATATTGTATTCAAGTGTGGTGTAGGAGGACAAGGCGGGTGGTGGAGTAGCAGCCATTGATGCTTTTCGTTAAAGAAGGGAAGAGAATCAGGATCAAGGTGTTGGAGAAGAAAGATGAAAAGGTTTCGACGGTTATGACTTGAGGAAGAGAAGTGAATGATGATTTAGAGAAGTGAGGATGATGAGATTTTAAAGGGAATGGTAATTAATATATAATGGGTGTATTTTGGGTCAATAAGAAGTCTAATAAGTGTTGTAAGTGTCAGTTAAAACTGACGGTTATGGCTACCCTATTTTCTAGGCTTCTTAGTTTGATTGGAATCTTTTGGGTAGACGAAACTGGTTCAAAATTAGGATAAAGACTAGATTTTAAAAAGATCTAGTTTTAGATGGAATTCTGCTCATGATTATTGTTAGTATTTCAAAATGTGTATAGTGGAGAATACATACCTCGCATGTCAGATGAATCAGCACTGATGAACCAGGTTCAACATGTAAGAAACCTCTTGATCAAGCCTCAATTTTCAAAAATAGGAAAAACATCATTAGTAACCAATGAGTCATATCAAAACATGGAAAAAGAGTATGTTGTTTACAACATGATACAGAGCAACGATTATTCTGATTATTTACAGAAATTTCAAAATTCCTAGCCAAAATTTTTCTTTTTTCATTTTTTTTTTCAATTTTGTTTCATTTTTATTTTGAACTGGTTCAGTTAGGTGATCTTAATCATCCCTAATTCTAACATGTTCCTTTCAAAATGCTCTCTACTTAGTGCTTTAGTAAATATGTCAGCAATATGTTTATCAGTAGCACATAATTCAATAGAGACCAATCCCTTCTCATAGTTATCTCTTAAGAAATGGTGTCTAACATCTATGTGTTTTGTTCTTTTATGATGAACGGGGTTCTTTTTCATACTGATAGTACTAGTGTTATCACAAAAGACAGGGATAAATCCAATCTCTATGCCAAAATCCATCAATTGTTGTTTAATCCATAACAATTGAGCACAACATGAGGCTGCAGCCACATACTCAGCCTCAGCAGTAGATAGAGCTACCAAATTATGCTTTTTAGTTGCCCAAGAAACAATACATGAGCCTAGAAAGTGTTTCATACCTGAGATGCTCTTTCTATCTACTAAAAAGCCTACATAGTCAGCATAAACATATCCCACAAGATCAAAGTTACTACCTTTAGGATACCAAAGACAGAGGTTAGTGGTGCCTTTTAGGTATCTCAAGATTCTCTTCGCTGTAGTTAAGTGGGATTCCTTTGGATTAGCCTGAATCTTGCACAAAGCCCTACACTGAAAACAATGTCAGGTCTACTGGCAGTAAGATACAGTAATGAACCAATCATCTCTCTATACAACTTTTGATCGACAGATGAACCAGGTTCATCTACATCTAGTTTTTTGGCTGTTGCTATAGGAGTGTCAATTTATTTTGAGTCTTCCATTTTAAATCTTTTAAGTAACCCTTTCACATATTTTTGCTGATGGATCTTAGTTCCATTTGAATTTTGTTTAATTTGTAAGCCTAAAAAAAATTAAACTCACCCATCATGCTCATTTCAAATTCACTCCCCATTAGTTTAGCAAATTCTTTACTTAGCTTTTCAGAAGTTGCCCCAAAGATTATGTCATCTACATATATCTGCACTACCAAGAGATCTTTACTTTTTTCCTTAAGAATAAAGTGCTGTCAATTTTACCTCTCTTGTAGTCATGTTGAAGCAAGAATTTTGATTGCCTTTCATACCATGCACTTGGAGCTTGCTTGAGTCCATACAATGCTTTGTCACGTTTTTACACATAACCATGATTCTCCTTGTTTTCAAACCCCGGAGGTTGCTTGACAAACACTTCTTTCTTTAGATAACCATTCAGGAAGGCACTCTTGATATCCATCTGGTGAAGGGTGAATTCCATGTAAGCAGCAAAGGCTATGAGGAGCCTAATTGCTTCCAATCTTGCCACAGGTGCAAAGGTTTCATCATAGTCTATGCCTTCCTCTTGACTATATCCTTGAACCACCAATCTTGCCTTGTTTCTTGTAACTGTTCCATCTTCATCAAGTTTATTTTTGAAGACCCACTTTGTACCAATCACTGATCTATCAAAGGGTCTAGGTACCAGATGCCAAATTTGACTCCTTTCAAATTGGTTGAGTTCTTCTTGCATTGCATTTACCCAATATGCATCCTGCAAAGCTTCAACAAACTCTTTCGGTTAAATCAAGGATAAAAAAGCATCAAAAGCACACAGATTTTTCAAAGAAGGCCTGGTTCTGATTCCAGATGTTGGATCAGTTATAATGTTCTCAATTGGGTGAGAACTTTGATATCTGTGTGGTTTTACAACCAACTGGTTATAGCTTGAAGATCCTACAGTGCCTTGTTACTGTGGAACATGATCATGTATAGGTTCCAATGAGGTTTGAGAATTAGTTTGTTGTTCAGTCCCCCCTATCATGTTTCCTGGGTTGGATGAACCTGTTCCATCACATGTTCCTTCCTCCAGTGTTACTTCAGTTTGGTTTGACTTTCTGAAAAGCCCAATTTCTTCATCTTCTTGTTCTTGTCTCTCAAAGAGAATGTTAGTTTCATAAAAAACGACATCTACACTTTATTCAACACACATAGTTCTTTTATTATACACTTTATAAGCCTTACTATGTGAAGAATATCCCAAGAATACTCCCTCATCACTTCTGGGATCAAACTTACCTAGGGAGTCCTTGCCATTGTTGTGCACAAAGCACTTACAGCCAAAAACCCTAAGATGGAATATATTGGGCTTTCTCCCTTTAAGTAACTCATAGGGAGTCTTTTCTATGAGTGGACTAGTCATGCACCTATTTATGATATAGCATGCAGTATTTATAGCTTCTGCCCAGAAGCTATGAGGTAATTTACTAGAAATAAGCATGGTCCTAGCCATATATTCAAGTGTCCTATTCTTTCTTTCAACTACTCCATTTTGTTGTGGAGTTCTAGGGGCAGAAAAGTTATGGTCTATGCCATGCTTATCACAAAATTCAGCAAATTTGGCATTTTCAAATTCAATGCCATGATCAGACCTTATTGATGCAAATTGATTTCCTAATTATTTCTGAATTTTTCTAACAAAGGAAGTAAACATGTCAAATGTTTCATCTTTAGATGTTAGAAATAATGTCCAGGTAAATCTAGAATAGTCATCAAAAAGCACTAATATATATCTTTTACCACCTCTGCTCAATGTTCTCATAGAACCACATAGATCTATATGGACCAGTTCCATCGTCCTAGTGATTCTTACCATTTTCTTGCTTTTGAAAGAGGATCTTACTTGCTTCCCCTTTTACAAGTCTCACAAACTTTGTCTTCCTTGAACTTAATGTTAGGGAGACCTATCACTAAGTCCTTGGAGACTAATTTGTTGAGTTGACTTAGACTAGCATGTCCAAGTCTTTTGTGCCAAAGGAAGGGATCACTGTCCACCACACTCAAGCATGTTAATTCATTCTCTGGCAGTGTGGACAGATCTATAATATAAATATTGTTCACTCTTTTTCCCTGCAAAACAATCTTGTCAGTGATAAGATTTATTACAAAGCATTTTGTAGAAGTGAATGCTACCAGGTTACCTCTGTCACACAGTTGTGACACATTGATCAGGCTATATTTCAAGCCATCAATCAAGTAAACATTCTCAATGGAACGTTTTTCATCCTTACCTACATTACCAACCC
This sequence comes from Nicotiana undulata, assembly GCA_005239495.1. Classification (NCBI taxonomy): domain Eukaryota; kingdom Viridiplantae; phylum Streptophyta; class Magnoliopsida; order Solanales; family Solanaceae; genus Nicotiana; species Nicotiana undulata. The sequence goes on along the minus strand of ML271570.1, from coordinate 8,846 downwards.
CAATGATTTCACCTTTCTTTCCATTTCCAAAGGAGATATTTCCTCCTTTGAGGTTCTCAAGTGAAATGAATTGTTCCTTGTTTCCAGTCATGTGTTTTGAGCATCCACTGTACATGTACCATATTTGGCTACTTCCTTTCACTTGAACCTACAAAAGACAATCAGGGGTTAGTCTTAGGAACCCAAACTAGTTTGTGTCCCTTTCTATAAGAGAAAGGATGAATTAAGTTCCTTTAGCCCAATTTGGTAACCAATTTTTCCTTTGAACAAACTTTTATTCTTTTAACTGGCGTGCTCATTTGCATTGTATTCAATTTTGTAATGACCAGTCTTACCACAGTGGGTACAAATTTTGCTCTCAAGAAGAGTGAGGTACTTGCTTTTGGGATCCTATTTTGGTAGTTGAATCCCAAAGCCAAGTCCTCTTCTGTTGCTACTATGATTTTCTTGTAGCCATGTTAAAGTATAAGAGGATTTATTCCATTTGCATGTTCTGTCCAGTTCATGCTTAACCTTACCTAGTTCCTCCTTCAAAACTCTTATCTGTTCATCTTTCTTATACAACTCATCCTTTAGTTTGCCTATATTTTCTTCTAACATGAGTTGAGAGCTTTCAGCTGTCTTCTTACTGGTTCCTAGTTTTAGTTTTAAATTTTCAGATTTTAACTCTAGATATTTGTTTCAAGTGGATGAACATGGTTCTTCAGAGTAGTGTTTTCATACACAGTTTCACTTACTCTGAGTTCTAGGTTCTTACACTCTTCTTTTAACATTACACACTCCTTAGACAATTGTTCCTTCTCTTCATTTATTACTTCAGAATCATCAAAGAAGTCTAGTAATAATTCAGAGAGTTTTTCTTTGGATAAGAACTTAATCTTGTCTTTAAGATGGGATATACTTACCTCTGATTCCTCATATGATTCCTCATCTGATTCACCAATTGTCATGAGTGCTTGTTCATCTCCATCTTCATCATCTAATTCTTCATCTGAACTTTCTCTCCAAGCAGCAACCATAGTTTTTGTTGACATTTTGTTTTTCTTGGGATGAACCTATTCCTTCTTCCGGTTCCTTCGTTCAAATCTTTCCCTTTCCATTCAATTTCCCACTGAGGGCAGTTATTGATGTGATGATCAGTTTTTCCATATTTGTAACTGTCACGACCTAAACTGATGGGCGCGACGGGCACTTGATACCTTACTCAACCGAGTACCAACATAACGTATCTTTCTTATTACATCATCATATACTCGTGACATACGGGCCTAATAGGCCAATTTAATCATTTATAAACTCTAAGCATAGGCCGACAAGGCTGTACAACCTTTCACGTATACGACATATGTCTACAAGCCTCTAAGAGTACATAAATGTCATAAAGGTCGGGATAGAGTCCCGCCATACCAAACAATACACGTCTAAATTATACTAACCAAACAAGCGACTCCGAAGCAAATAGAGCGCACCAACATCTTCCGCTGAGCTGATAGCCTACTTGGAGGGCTTTCGACCTGTCTATCGGGACCTGCGGGCATGAAATGCAACATCCCCAAGCAAAAGGGACGTCAGTACGAATAATGTACCGAGTATGTAAGGCACATAAATAAATACATAAGAGACATGGAAGAGATATAGAGTAATTGACTCAACCTGTATGTCTGGATAACTCTGTAAATAATAAATCACTTTTAGCATCATGCATATGCGTATGAATGTCATGTCGTGCATAGGTATATGTTTCATAACATCATCAGCCTCTGAGGGCATCCCATCATATCATAT
>ML271568.1:0-20863 GCA_005239495.1 Nicotiana undulata | reverse complement strand
GAGGGGCTCCTACAGCCCAAGCGCAATAATAAGCCACAACATGGCATAATTCACACACAATATAGGCCCGCAGCCTCACTCATATCACATCATCCTCACAATATAGGCCAGCAGCCTCACTCAGTCAGACACTCTCAATTTTCCCTTCAGGCCATAAATATATCGGGTTCTCGACCCAAAATCAGTATTTCATTTTCAATAAATAGTATCAAAATACTCCGAGTGTCAAAACAATTTCACTGAAAAGACTGAGTGAAAAATCATAACATAGCATTGAGGAAAAATAGTAAAAACATCCCCCAAGGGGTAAAGAAATCGACACTAGGCCCCAACATAGCTTACAGGCCAAAAGGAATCTGCTTGCAAAATAACTCTGAGAATTTTACTTTCAGATCTTGATTCACTTCAGTCTTTGTGCGTAAAGAATTTCAGCAGTAATTATTCAACTCTTTATAGAGTCAGTTGTTGAGATTGTTGTTCAGTTCTAGTGCAACTCTTCCTTGGTGAAAGAGTTTGTATTAAACTCAACTTCCTTCGTGTATTACTGTCCTTGCTGAATTCAACTTCTAACCTCTTATCAATTTGCAACATTTTCGTTTTAGGAGACAACCTCTTAGTTCCCAGATGATTTATATAACATGTTATCTCCTATGCATGGACTCTTCGCATGCCAATGGGTCTGTTTCATTATGATAGTCTGATGGACCTGGTTCAACTTGGTAGACATTTGTCAATCTTCAAAACTATGCAGTGACTTGGGTCAACAAATTCCCCTTTTTTGATGATGAAAAACTATGTGCTTAACCCTGTATACACTTCAAACACTTTGTATGGGTTTAAGCATTTATCATAGAGAAACCAGGTTCATTAGGTTATAAATATCACTTTTAATTTTTTTTTAAAAGCACAACTTATCTTCCCTCTTTTGACATCATCGAAAAGGTGCAAAACGATAAACTAATCAGAGTTATAAATAATTACTCATGGCCATTTAGGCAACTGCAGGTGCAAAACATGATTAATCATCACAAGAAACCAATAAATGTAAGAAATTGAGACAAGTCAATAACAAAAACAGCCAAATTCATTGATTAGAACGAAAATCCCTACATTTAAAAACTAAAAACAACCATACCATGAGCAAAAAAACAGATAAAAAAAATAAGAACAGAAGCATAACAGTCCCGGACTGGGTCATAGATGGGGTTTTGGTGGCTCTGGACATCCTAAGGTTGGGAAGGTGCAGATGAGGTTGGGTTCTTGGTTTGAAGGAGAGACAGCATGTGTTGAAGAACACCTTCATTTTTCTCTTTCTCATTTGCTAGTTCAGCTTTAAGATCATCCCGCTCAGGCTGATTCCTAGATGAACCAGGTTCTCTTTGCATCCTTTATCTCTCTTTCCTGCACCAATGTTCTAACTTTGCTGTTTACAGGCTGCTTCCTAGATGAACCAGGTTCATCTGTAGGAACATTGACAGTATAATCACATGTCACCAAAATATCCTTCCCAAAATAATCCTTAACAGTAGCCATTTCAGCCTTCTTCACAGGAACCTCAAAGTGGGCAAGCACAGCTGTAAGAATAAAGCCATAAGGAATTGCATGTGCCTTGGTTCCATTCACAACTCTGTCCAAGAGTTGGATGATGAAAGTTGGCCAATTGATCTGTTTTCCCCTGTACAAACACTCCATCAAGGTCAGATCCATATAGTTGGCTATGTGCCTTCTCTCTTGTCTTGGCAGCAGGAACTTGACAAACTCGAAGTACAGCTTGTGTTGGGGCTGCATCTCACTTTTGAATACTGGCCTTGGCTTTATTTCCCTTTCATTTTCACTGAAGAATCTGGTAATGCTGATTGCTAAGGCCATCCCATCCAGACTGGGCCATCTTTGCCTCGTGTAATCATCGTAGCCCTCAGCAGGTATGTTCAGAATCTCTCCAAGATCCTTTGCATCAAAGGAAATATGAACCTCTTTGACTGTGGAGGTCACTCTGCCATATTTAACACTTGCATTAGCCATGAACTCCACCAGTTCGTTCCTTGCCAGCCTTCCCTCCTTGCGAAGAACCGTGTCCTTCCACCCCTGCACATCCAATGTGTCCAGCAGGTAGAGCATCCCAGGTTCTTCAAGATCTTTCAAGAGCTTCACCTTCAGAATTGTACATTTGCAAAACATTGTTGCTCTGTCAGTTTCCTTGCAAACTAATTCCTCTCCTCCTTCACTACAATCTTCATCATCATCCTTTGCAAATAACCTTCACTTTCTTTGCCTTGGACCTGGTCCTTTTAGCAGTGCTTGAAGGTGTGGAAGACACAGCAGCTGACTTCTTTGAAAAAGCCTTAGCCTTTTTGGGTTTGGGTGTCCCAACCACAACTGGAGCAGGCTACTCCTCATGTTGGATCAGGTCCAACGCTTCATCATCAACAACAACAGCCTCAATAGGCTCTCCCATTTTGGCCTTTCCCTTGGCCGCTTTCTTCTTTTTGCTTTCTCTCAGGGCTTTCTCTAACTCTTCTTCCTCTCTTTGAACTACCCTCCTTGTAGCACAAACTTTTGGGGCTGGTGCATCAGCAGATACTGAAGCCTTTCGTTTCTTGGAAGAAACAGGTGTTTTATCTTTTCTGGGCTTGGGAGTCCTTTTCTTGGGATTGTAGGAATCTCCCAACCTATGCAGCATCTCAGCTAGAGTTTCCTCTATGGATGAACCAGGTTCATCTGCTGCCTTTCGTAGGCTCTCTAGACCTGTTGCTGCCTCCCCAGCAACACTTCCCCTTAAATTTGTTACATCTTCTACTCCAACAGTTTCACGAACGGGACCACAGATAGCAAATGTGGTGTCGTCCTCCCCAGATCCCCTCACAGAACCTCCTTCTCCCTCTTTCTCAAGAGTCTTTCTTTTTCCCCAATTTTCTTTGCCTTTCTAGCACTTCAACATCGACCACAGACCCAACCAACACAAACCTATTTTCAGCAGTAACAGGTGTAGAAATAGCTTCAAGATTACGTTGCACAGAATTTGATGAACGAGGTGCTTCATCCTTGTTGGCTGATTTGAAGGATTCACTTGATGATTCATCGTTGGGATCCTTTTCAGCCTGTAGAATTTCCTCCAAAAATGGGTTGGGTGTGGGTTCAAGAACTGGAGTAGGTTCAGGGATTTGAGGGTTTTCAGGGGTTAATGATATCTCTGGAGATTGGGAGCTATACACGGATGGAGAATTAGAATCGGATTCATAGAGTCCTCCATCGTAATCACAATTTGGCGATGAATTAGAAAAAGAAGAAGAAGAAACTGGTGGTGAAGACATGATTGTGAGCGTTGTTAGGAAGAAGGGAAGTTTGATCAATTTATTGGTTTGAGAAGAGTGAGATGACCTTGGTTCGATTGTTACATTATGAAGAGAAGGGTAATGATGACCCTTTTATAAGACGTGGCTAGGGATTTTACAAAGGGCATAGTATTTACTTAGGAGGGAGTCTAATCGATGTAGGACAGACATTGATTAGACAGTTATTTAACCCCTAAAATAGGCTAATTAAAAGTCACAGGACTTCTTGAAACTTGTTCAATTCGGGTAAGTACAAAGTATTTGAAGTTGAACCAAAGTGACGGGACTTCTTGAAACTGTAATTAATTTAATATATGTATGGAGATGAGTATGTACCTTGTCAGTCAGATGAACCATCATGGATGAACCAGGTTCATCGTGTTAAAATCTTTAATTTGCCTCAATTTACAAAGATAGAGAAACATCATTAGCACCCAGGGAATCATATTAATACATGGCAAGAGAGTATGGCAATAAATACATGATACTGAACAATGATTAGTCTGGTTAAGTACCTAATTTGAAAATTTTCTAGACAAAAAACAATTCCATTTTTTTCATTTTTTTTTCAATTAGGTGATCTTAATCATCTCTAATTCAAGCATATTTCTCTCAAAATGCTCCCTACTTAGTGATTTAGTGAAGATATCTGCAATTTGACGATCAGTGGCACAGAATTCGATTGAGATCATTCCATTTTCATAGTTATCCCTTAAGAAATGGTGTCTAACATCTATGTGCTTAGTTCTCTTATGATGAACCGGGTTCTTCGTCATACTAATGGCACTAGTGTTATCACAGAAAATAGGAATGCATCGCACATCTAGACCAAAGTCCATAAGTTGTTGCTTGATCCATAGCAACTGGGCACAGCATGAGACTACTGCCACATATTCAGCCTCAGCAGTAGACAAGGCTACTGAAGTTTATTTCTTGGTGGCCCGAGACACTAGGCAACAGCCCAAAAAGTGAGCCATTCCTGAAGTACTTTTCCTGTCAACCAGGAAACCTGCATAGTTAGCATCAGCATATCCTACAAGATCGAAATTACTACCTTTAGGATACCAAAGGCATAAATCAGTAGTGCCTTTCAGATATCTCAAAATTCTCTTCACTACAGATAGGTGGGATTCCTTTGGATTTTCCTGAAACTTAGCACATAATCCCACATTGAACACAATATCAGGTCTGCTGGCAGTGAGATATAATAGAGACCCAATCATCCCTCTGTATAGCTTCTGATCAACGGATGAACCAGGTTCATCCACATCCAGTTTTGTAGTTGTGGCTATGGGGGTGTCTATTTCCTTTGAGTCCTCTATTTTAAACTTCTTGAGCAGTTCTTTCACATACTTTTGTTGATGGATCATAGTTCCATTTGGGTTTTTCTTGATTTGCAAGCCTAAGAAGAAGTTTAGCTCACCCATCATACTCATCTCAAACTCACTCCTCATAAGTACAACAAATTCCTTGCTCACTGTTTCAGAGGTTGCCCCAAATATGATATCATCCACATATATTTGCACAATCAGGAGATCCTTACCCTTTTCCTTTAAAAACAAAGTACTGTCAATTTTGCCTCGTTTGTACCCATGTTCTAATAGGAATTTTGACGATCGCTCGTACCAGGCTCTAGGTGCTTGTTTGAGACCATAAAGAGCCTTGTCAAGTTTGTATATATGGTCAGGTGACTCCTTGCTCTCAAAGCCTGGAGGCTGTTTGGCAAATACATCTTCCTTCAGATAGCCATTGAGGAAGGCACTCTTTACATCCATCTGATGGAGAGTGAATTCCATGTGTGCAACAAATGCTATAAGGAGTCTGATTGCCTCCAGTCTTGCCACAGGGGCAAAGGTCTCATCATAGTCAATTCCCTCTTCTTGACTGTACCCTTGAACAGCCAGTCTAGCCTTGTTTCTTGTAACAGTTCCATCCTCATTGAGTTTGTTCCTGAAGGCCCACTTTGTGCCAATCACTGATCTGTCTAGTGGTCTGGGTACCAAGTGCCATACCTGAATTCTTTCAAACTGATTCAGCTCTTCTTGCATGGCATTTACCCAATCAGCATCTTGTAGGGCTTCACCAATGTTTTTTGGTTCGATTAAGGATAGAAAGGCATCAAACGCACACAGATTTTTCAAGGAAGCTCTTGTTTTGATTCCGGATGACAAATCTGTTATGATGTTCTCAAGAGGGTGAGAACTTTGATATCTGTGTGGTTTGCACACCAATTGTTCACTTATGGATGATTCTATGGTGTCTTGTTGTTGTGGACAGGATCAGGTCCAGGGTTCACATGTTGAGTTCCCCCTGTCATGTTGCTTGGGGTAGTTGGACCTGGTCCATCTCCTGTTCCATCTCCCATGGCTGCTTCAATGTGTTCACTTCTTCTCACCAGTCCAAGCTCCTCATCTTCTGGTTCCTGTCTCTCAGAAAGAGTGTTAGTTTCATCAAAGACAGCATGCACACTCTCTTCTACACACATAGTTCTTTTATTGTATACTTTATAAGCTTTGTTATGTGATGAATATCACAATAATACTCCCTCATCACTTCGGGGATCAAATTTACCTAAGGAATCTTTGTCATTATTGTGCACAAAGCACTTGCATCTGAAAGCCCTAAGATAGAATATGTTGGCCTTTCTCCCTTTAAGTAATTCATAGGGAGTCTTCTCTACCAGTGCCTGGTCATGTATCTATTGATTATATAGCAAGCAATATTTATTGCTTCTGCCCAGAAGCTGTGAGGTAGTTTGCTAGAAAGAAGCATGGTTCTTGCCATGTCCTCAAGAGTTCTATTCTTTCTTTCCACAACCCCATTTTGTTGTGGGGTTCTAGGGGCATAAAAGTTGTGATTGATACCATGTTCATCACTGAACTCAGCAAACTTAGCATTTTCAAATTCAGTACCATGGTCAAATCTTACTGATGCTAGTTGATGTCCTAACTGATTTTGAGTTTTCTTAACAAATGAGGTGAACATATCAAACGCTTAATCCTTAGATGTCAGAAATAAGGTCCAAGTGAACCTTGAATAATCATCAACTAACACCATCACATATTTCTTACCACCTCTGCTCAGAGTTCTAGACAACATAGATCCAGATGAACCAGTTCCAACGTCCTGGGGGTACTGACCATTTTCTTACTTTTGAAAGAGGATCTTACCTGCTTCCCCCTAGCACATGCCTCACAAACTTTGTCTTCCTTGAACTTAATGTTAGGCAGTCCTACCACTAAGTCCTTAGAGACTAATTTGTTAAGCTGATTTAGACTTGCATGACCAAGTCGTTTGTGCCAAAGGAGGGAATCACTGTCCAAAACACTCAAGCAAGTGAGTTCATTTTCAGACAGTGTGGACAAGTCTATGACATAGATATTATTCATTCTCTTTCCCTGCAAAAAATCTTTTCAGTAAGCAAGTTAATCACAAAACATTTTGTGGAAGTGAAAGCAACTAGGCTACCTCTGTCACACAATTGTGACATACTGATCAGGTTGTATTTCAAGCCATCTATCAAGTACACATGTTCGATGGAACGTGTGTCATACTTACCTACTTTGCTAACCCCTATAATTTCACCTTTCTTTCCATTTTCAAAGGAGACATTTCCTCCTTTTAGGTTTTGTAGTGAAAGGAATAGTTCCTTGTTCCCTGTCATATACTTAGAGCAGCCACTATCCAAGAACCAAATTTGGCTGCTTCCTCTCACGTGTACCTACAAAAGGAAATCAGGGGTTGGTTTTAAGAACCCAAACTAGTTTGGGTCCTTTTCTATGAGAGAATGGATGAATCAATTTTTTTCTGGCCCAATTTGGTAGCCAGGTTTTCTTTTTAACAAACCTTTCATTTTTTCGACTGTCCTGCTCTCTTGCAGTACATTCAATTTTGTAGTGGCCAGTCTTACCACAGTGGGTGCAGATTTTATTTTCAGGAAGAGTGAGATACTTTTCTTTTGGGATCCCACTTGGGCAATTGACTCCCAAAGCCAAGTCCTCTCCGGTTGCTACTATGATTTTCTTGAAGCCATGTCAAGGCATCAGATGATTTATTCCATTTAAAAGTTCTGTCTAACTCATGTTTGACTTTACCAAGTTCTACTTCAAGTTTCCTTATCTGTTCATCCTTGGCATACATTTCATCCTTTAGTTTTCCCACATTTTCTTCCAGCATGACATGAGAATTATCAACTACCTTTTTACTGGATCCTAGCTTCAATTTTAGGTTTTCAGATTTTAGCTCTAGAATCTCAGTTTCAAGTGGTTTTACCTGGTTCATCAGGGTAGAGCTTTTATTTTCATATTCACTCACTCTGATTTCCAGGTTCATGCATTTTTCTTTTAGCATTGCACATTCTTTAGAGAGTTGATTTTTCTCCTTGGTTGTTTCTTCAGAATCATCCATGAAATCAAGTAGCAACTTAGAAAGTTTTTCCTTAGAAAGGAACTTTATTTTTGTTTTAAGATGTGAGATACTTACCTCTGGTTCTTCATGTGACTCCTCATCAGATTCTCCGATTTCCATGAGCGCCTGATCTTCAGTTTCACCATCTTCTGATTCTTCATCTGAACTTTCCCCCCAAGCAGCAACCATAGCTTTTGTTTTGGTTTTCTTGGGTTGGACCAGTTCCTTCTTCATGTTCCTTCTTTCATATCTCTCCTTTTTCCACTCTAATTCCCACTGGGGAAAATTCTTGATAAGATGGTCAGTTTTTTCACACTTGTAGCATCCCTCGTTGGTTGGCCTTTCTAGAGATTTTGCTTTGTTGTAGTTTCCTCCCTTAGAGATGCCTTTCTTCCTCATGAGAAAGTTTCTGAATTCTTTGGTAATCATGGCCATCTCATCATCCTCCCGATCTGCCCCCTCAGTGATCCTTAGTGATAGGCTCATCTCTTTCTTTGGAGTATCCATCTTCATAGTGTGCCTTCTTAATCCATAAGCAGTGAGGTTTCCAATCAGCTCGTCCAATCTGTGGGTTGCCATATTTTTGGATTCCTGGATAGCAGTGATCTTGCTTTCCCAGGAAATTGGCAAGACCCTAGTTAGGATCTTCTCTACCCTGTCCTCTTCAAGAATTACTCTACCAAGAGACTTAAGTTCATTTGTTAAGGTTGTGAACCTTGTGTACATCTCTTGTATTGTCTCACCTTCTCTCATAGTGAAGTTTTCATACTGAGAGTATAGTAGAGTACCTCTTGACCTCTTTACCTGAGGTGTTCCTTCATGGGCTACTTGTAGAGTATCCCAGATTTCTTTGGTTGTGGTGCAACTTTGGATTCTGTTGTATTCATCTGGACCTAATCCACAAACTAGCCACTTCTTGGCCTTAGCATTCTTCTCCCATTTCTTTAGATCTTCAGCAGTGCAATAGCCCTAGTCTTTGGTACATCTACACCTTCAGCAGTCTTCTTCATGGTAGCTACAGGTCCATCAGTGACTATGTCCCATAGTTCATAGTCTTCTACAATCAGGTGGTCCTTCATCCTGTTCTTCCACCAAGAGTAGTACTGGCCATTGAAGAGTGGTGGCCTTGTAGTTGATTGACCTTCCCAGTTCCCAGGTGGTGCACTCATTTTGACCTTTTCCAAGGTGTTAGCCTTTTCAAGGATAAACTTCTCTGATACCAATTGATGTTTTATACTTCAATACCACACAAGAGAAGGGGTGATTTGTGCGGTGTCCAATTTTTCGAGTGATGTCTTACAAGAAGAACCTGGTTCTTCTTGGTGTTCTAAATTCTCTTGTTGCGGAATAATAAGTGCAGAAAAGTAAAAACATAGAAATTTTTACGTGGAAAACACCCGACTCAAAAGGTGAAAAAACCACGACCTACTACTCAGTAGGATTTTCCCCAAACTCTTCACTACAACTCTGAGCCAAACAGCATTTACAAAATAAACTCTTTTGTAACTCTAGGACTAACTCTAATCCCTTTGTAGAAACTTAGCCTCTAGCTAATTGCGACAAGCTTCAAGTTAACTCTAACTTGAACAATGTGTACCTATTACAATTGCTTTTAAGAAAGCTGAAAGATACAATATTTAATCACCTACTACAACCAACTAGGCTCAATAAACAAACAGATGGAACTGGTTCTTCTAGCTGGTCAGTAGCCTTTGTGTCGCACAAGGATTCTGCTTGCAAAATAACTTTGGGAATTTTTGCTTTCAGATCTTGATTCACTTCAGTCTTTGTGCGTAAAGAATTTCAGCAGTAATTCTTCAACTCTTTATAGAGTCAGTTGTTGAGATTGTTGTTCAGTTCTATTGCAACTCTTCCTTGGTGAAAGAATTTGTATTAAACTCAACTTCTTTCGTGTATTACTGTCCTTGCTGAATTCAACTTCTAACCTCTTATCAATTTGCAACTTTTTCGTTTTAGGAGACAACCTCTTAGTTCCCAGATGATTCATATAACATGTTATCTCCTATGCATGGACTCTTCACGTGCCAATGGGTCTGTTTCATTCTGATAGTCTAATGGACCTGGTTCAACTTGGTAGACATTTGTCAATCTTCAAAAATATGCAGGGACTTGGGTCAACATAATGTCTTAGCAAGATATAGCTCTGCTCCTACAAGGAGACATTGGAATGGAATCAAACACATATTGCGGTATCTAAAAGGAACTACCGATATGGGCTTATTTTATGATAATAATTGCAGTCCCAATCTTGTTGGTTATGCTGATGCTGGGTATTTATCTGACCCACACAAGGCTCGATCTCAAATAGGCTATGTGTTTACCTGTGGAAGCACTGCCATATCTTGGCGATCGACTAAGCAATCAATCGTGGCTACTTCATCTTATCAAGTTGAAATAATTGCTATTCATGAAGCAAGTCGAGAATGTGTATGGTTGAGGTCTATAATACATCTTGTTCGAGACAAATGTGGTTTGAAGTGTGACAAATTACCCACGGTTTTCTATGAAGATAATGCAGCATGCATAGCCCAATTGAAGGGAGGATTTATAAAAGGACATAGAACAAAGTATATTTCACCAAAGTTATTTTTCACACATGATCTTCAAAAGAATTGTGATATCTGCAACAGATTCGTTCAAGTGATAATATAACTGATTTGTTCACAAAATCTCTACCGACGTCTACCTTCAAGAAACTAGCGCACAAGATTGGGATGCGAAGGCTCAATGATGTGATTTGATGCTCTCGTCAGGGGGAGTTAATGCGTGTTGCACTCTTTTTCCCTTACAAGGTTTTGTCCCACTAGATTTTTCTTGCAAGGTTTTTAACGAGGCAACCAAAAGGCGTATTGTTAGATATGTGTACTCTTTTTCCTTTACTAGAATTTTTTCACGCTGGATTTTATTTTAGTTAAGGTTTTAATGAGGCACATTATATGTTGAATAGACTTTCAAGGGGGAGTGTGTCACGACCCAAATTCCCGACCTAGGGATCGTGATGGCGCCTAACATCACACTTGATAGGAAAGCCAATGTTAGTTATCGATTTACTAATTTCCTTGACTGTTTACTTCAACACGAATAAATAAATTTAACGTGATCTTAATTAGAATAATTCCCAACAACATTAAAATAAAATAATAATATTACCTAATTAATTTAAATGAACCGCGAACTAATTATATAAATAATACCAAAACTACCCCAGGCTCTGGTGTCACAATCCACGAACGAATAAAGAATACTAAAAAAATGTCTGAAAGAAATAGTGTACTGTTATGGTATAAAACAGTGTATGTAAAAATAAGAGAAGACTATCGAATATCTGCGAACACCGGCAGATGTACCTCGTGTCTCCAAACGAAATCAGGTAGTCGTCCTAGAATCCTCTACTGCTGAATGGTACCTGGATCTGTGCAAAAAGAGCACAGTGTAGCATCACTACAACCGACCACATGTACTTAGTATGTGCCAAGCCTAACCTCGGCGAAGTAGTGACGAGGCTAAGTCGGGCTTCAACGATATAATCTTTAACAACAATAAATAATGAGCAAGAAAGAATTCTAAACAAATAAATAATTAAGTGTTGCGACAAAATAAAATAAAATAACTCAGCTATATCCAATTTCCAAACACCTCTTCTGAGTTCCAAGCTTTAACTTTGAATCACAATAGTACTAAAATATTTAAAGAGTAGTAAAATAAACATTTTTGCTTTTCAAAACTTTGATTCTCTTTTTTTCTTGAATAATCAGTAAAATGTAAGTGTAAATATCCTCCTTTATCACTGTCATATATTTATAGTTTTCCTGTCCACCCTTATCGCAGGCATATATATATATATATATATATATATATATATATATATATATATATTTCTCCTGTCCACCCTTATCACAGTCAAGTATATATAATTCTCCTCTCCACCCTTATCACAGTCAAGTATATTTAATTCTCTTGTCCACCCTTATCACAGTCAAGTATATTTATTTCAAACTTTCACGATTCAGGCCAAGCTTTCACAACACTCTTAATTTAACCATTTTAATTAATAAACTGCATTTATTCCATAAAACAATACCAAACCTCTCCGCCATATTTATACCACGAGGAAAATAGTTCAAACAACCAATACTCTTTCTAAATAGTCACAACAATACTAACAACAATTCAACAAGGCCAAATGGTCACAGAAACAATAATGAACATGTAACATGTAAGACAATAATCAATTAAGCGGGGAGCGGGAAAGGGGATCATGTTTAACAGACAATTTGGGTGGTGCATAGGTACTCGTCACCTCACATATACACCACACCCATTCTTTTCACATAACAAACAATTGGGAAGTCTTATTCCCTGAAGCTAAAGTTAGGCCAAACACTTACCTCAATTGCGCAGGCCACTCACTGCTCTATTATGGCTTTTCCTTTTGAATTCACCTCTAAATTGCTCGAATCTAATCAAAATTAACTCAATATCATTAACTAATGCTAAAGGAACTAACTTTATTGAAAAATATAATTTTTCCTAAGTTTTCTCAAAAAAAATGAAAACCCGACCAAGGGCCTGCTTGGTCTAAACTCGGGGTTCGGACCAAATTACGTTTACCCATTCATCCACGAACCCAAATATGCTATTAGTTTGAAATCCGAGCTTAATTTGATATAAAAATTTGATTTTTAATAAACTCCTTAATTCTACACAAAACCTAGATTTTTTACCATGAAAGTTCTTTGTTTTGCTTTAAAAGGGATGCAATATAGTAAGGAATTGAAAGAACAGGATTTGGAATTGCTTAACTATGAGTTGGGGATGAAGATTGTTGAAGAAAAATTATTTCTTAGGGCTGGAACTCGAAAATTTGGAGAAGAAAGGGTTCTGCCCAGTTTTAATTCACTTTTATAATCGTTGAACAGGTGTTCATTGCGATCGCGGGCCAAGGGCTGCGATCGCATTGCTCAGCATCATAGACCTACGCGATCACGAGTCCAGGGCTGCGATCGCGTTGCCTAACGACTACCCAGCCCCGCCTAACTCTATGCGATCGCGACCTTCTTGGTGCGATCGCGTAGGGTAACCTTCCCCCTTCACTGCGATCGCGTCCCTAGCTATGCGATCGCGTATAACAAAGTCAGGGCCATCCACCTTTACTCTATGCGATCGCGGAACTTCCTATGCGATCGCATAGAGCAAAATATCTGGGCACCAGCAGTGGAAAACCAGCAACTTTTCCTAAGTGTAAAACACCCCGTGGCCTACCGAAACTCACCCGAGCCCTCGGGGCTCAAAACAAATCATGCACGCAAGTCTAAATTGGGAAGCCCTCGGTACTCGTCACCTCACATATACACCACACCCATTCTTTTCACATAACAAACAATTGGGAAGTCTTATTCCCTGAAGCTAAAGTTAGGCCAAACACTTACCTCAATTGCGCAGGCCACTCACTGCTCTATTATGGCTTTTCCTTTTGAATTCACCTCTAAATTGCTCGAATCTAATCAAAATTAACTTAATATCATTAACTAATGCTAAAGGAACTAACTTTATTGAAAAATATATTTTTTCCTAAGTTTTCTCAAAAGAATGAAAACCCGACCCTAGGCCCGCTTGGTCTAAACTTGGGGTTCGGATCAAATTATGTTTACTCATTCATCCACGAACCCAAATATTCTATTAGTTTTGAAATCCGAGTTTAATTTGATCTAAAAATTCAATTTTTACGAAATTCCTTGATTCTACCCAAAACCTAGATTTTTTACCATGAAAATTCTTTGTTTTTGCTTTAAAAGTGATGCAATATAGTAAGGAATTGAAAGAACAAGGTTTGCAATTGCTTACCTATCAATTGGGGATGAAGATTGTTGAAGAAAAATCGTTTCTTAGGGCTGGAACTCGAAAATTTGGAGAAGAAAGGGTTTTGCTCGGTTTTAATTCGCTTTTATAATCACTGAACAAGTGTTCATCGTGATCACGGAACCAGGGTTGCGATTGCACTACCTAGCATCCTAGACCTACGAGATCACGAGTCCAGGGCTGGGATCGCGTTGCCTAACGACTACCCAGCTCCCAGCCCGGCCTAACTCTATGCGATCGCGACCTTCTTTGTGCGATCGCGTAGGGTAACCTTCCCCCTTCACTGCGATCGCGTCCCTAGCTATGCGATCGCATATAACAAAGCCAGGGCCCTCCACCTTTACTCTATGCGATCGCGAAACTCCCTATGCGAACGCATAGAGCAAAATATCTGGGCACTAGCAGTGAAAAACCATCAACTTTTCTGAAGTGTAAAACACCTCGTGGCCTACTCGAAACTCACTCGAGCCCTCGGGGCTCCAAACAAATCATGCACGCAAGTATAAAAATATCATACGGACTTGCTCGTGCGATAAAATCATGAAAATAACATGTAAGTTTATGAATTAAACCTCAAAACTCATCATTTTCAACAAGAACTCTTAAAGTTCATAATTTCTCAACCGGATGTCTGAATCACGTCAAACGAACTCCGTTTTTCACCAAATTTCACAGTTAACCTCTAAATATCGTAACAAAGCTGTACCGGCACCCGAAACCAAAATACGGACCCGATACCAATGGTTTTAATATTATTTCTTTTTCTTTAATTCATAAATATTTCAGCAAAACAATTTCTTTCAAAAATATTTCTAAGGCTTGGGACCTCAGAATTTATTTTCGGGCATACGCCCGAGTTTCCATATTTTACTGCGGACCTCCCGGGATCGTCGGAACATGGATCCGGGTCCGTTTACTCAAAACGTTGACCAAAGTCAACTTTTATCAAATTTAAATTCTAAAAAATCACTATTATTTAATAATTTCACATAAAAGCTTTTCGGTTTCACGCCGGGACTGCGCACGCAAATCGAGGTATTTAATTTTAGTCTTTTTATGGCTATTTAAGCATGAAACGGAGACTAGTTTTATAAAATGACCCCTTGGGTCATCACAATCTCCACCTCTAAAACACACGCTCGTCCTCGAACGGACATAGGAAATTACCTGAAGTGTTTGACTCAGACTCCCAAGTAGCTGCCTCAACGGGCTGGCCTCTCCACTGCACTCAGACTGAAGGAAAACTCTTATTTCTCAATTGACGAACCTGTCGGTCTATAACAGCTACCAGCTCCTCCTCATAAGTCAAGTCTTTGTCCAAGTACACAGAGCTAAAATCTAACACGTGGGACGGGTCACCATGACATTTCCGGAGCATAGACACATGGAATACCGGATGAACTGAGGATAACCCTGGAGGCAATGCAAGCCTATAAGCCACCTCCCCCACCTTATCAAGAATCTCAAACGACCTGATATACCTAGGGCTCAACTTACCCTTCTTCCCAAATCTCATAACACCCTTCATGGGAGACACACGAAGCAATACTCTCTCTCCAACCATGAATGCTACATCACGAACCTTACGATCGGCATATCTCTTTTGCCTAGATTGAGCTGCACGAAGTCTTTCCTGAATAATCTTGACCTTATCTAAGGCTTCCTGGACTAAGTTTGTCCCTAACAACCGAGCCTCTCCTGGATCGAACCATCCAACTGGCGATCTGCACCGTCTACCATATAACACCTCATAAGGAGCCATCTGAATGCTCGACTGATAGCTATTATTATAAGCAAACTCCGCTAACGGCAAGAACTGATCCCATGAACCTCCAAAGTCAATAACACAAGCACGGAGCATGTCCTCCAATATCTGAATGGTACGCTCGGACTGCCCGTCATTCTGAGGGTGAAATGTCGTGCTCAACTCCACTTGGGTACCCAACTCTCGCTGAACTGCCCTCCAAAAGTGCGAAGTAAACTGAGCACCCTGATAAGAAATGATAGACACGGGCACCCCATGAAGGCGAACAATCTCTCGAATATACAACTCAGCCAACCGCTCTGAAGTGTAAGTACTAGCCACAGGAATGAAGTGTGCTGACTTAGTCAGCCTATCCACAATAATCCAAACCGCATCGAATTTTCTCTGAGTCCGTGGGAGCCCAACAATGAAGTCCATAATGATACGCTCCCATTTCCACTCAGGAATCTCTATCTGCTGAAGCAAACCACCAGGTCTCTGATGCTCATACTTTACCTGCTGACAATTCAAGCAACGAGCTACATAAGCCACAATATCCTTTTTCATCCTCCTCCACCAATAATATTGTTTCAAGTCTTGGTACATTTTTGCTGCACCTGGGTGAATAGAATACTTGGAGTTGTGAGCCTCCTCAAGGATCAACTCACGGAGGCCATCAACATTAGGCACACACAACCTACCCTGCATCCTCAAAACGCCATCATCTCCAACTGTAACCTGCTTGGCATCACCGTGCCAAACCGTGTCTCTAAGGACCGCCAAATGTGGGTCATCATCCTGTCACTCTCGGATACGATCAAATAGAGAAGACCGAGCGATGGTACAATCTAAGACACTGCTGGGAGAAATATCCAACCTCACGAACCGATTAGCCAAATTTTGAATGTCTGAAGCCAACGGTCTTTCGCCGACTGGAATATACGCAAGACTGCCCATACTCACTGCCTTCCTACTCAATGCATCGGCCACCACATTGGCCTTCCCCGGGTGATACAATATAGTGACATCATAATCCTATAACAACTCTAACCACCTCCGCTGTCCTAGATTTAGATCTTTCTGCTTGAATAAGTACTGGAGACTGCGATGGTCAGTAAAAATCTCACAGGGCACACCATAAAGATAATGCCTCCAAATTTTTAAGGCATGAACAATAGACGCCAACTCTAAATCATGAACAGGGTAATTCTTCTCATAAACTTTCAACTGACGAGATGCATATGCTATTACCCTGCCATCCTGCATCAACACTACTCCAAGACCAACTCGAGAAGCATCACAATACATCGTGAATGAACCTGAATCTGACGGTAACACCAACACCGGTGCTGAAGTCAAGGCTGTCTTGAGCTTCTGAAAGCTCGCATCGCACCCATCTGACCATTTAAATGGGGCACCTTTCTCAGTCAATTTATTCATTGGGGCTACTATGGATGAAAACCCCTCCACGAAACGACAGTAGTAACCAGCCAAACCCAAGAAACTCCTAATCTTCGTGGTTGTGGTGGGTCTAGGCCAGTTATTGACTGCTTCTACCTTCTTAGGATCAACCTGACACTCAGCCGATACAATATGACCCAAAAAGGCTACTGAATCTAACCAGAACTCACATTTGGAAAACTTGGCATACAACTGATTATCCCTCAAAGTCTGAAGTGCTATACGGAGGTGTAACTCATGCTCTTCCCTACTGCGGGAGTATATAAGAATGTCATCAATGAAAAAGATCACAAAAGAGTCCAGATGGGGCTTGAAAACCCGATTCATTAAGTCCATAAAGGCCGCTGGTGCATTAGTCATCCCAAAGGACATAACCAAAAATTCATAGTGCCCATACCTCGTACGAAAAGTTGTCTTAGGGATATCAGACGCCCTAATCTTGAGTTGATGGTAGCCTGACCTCAAATCAATTTTTGAAAACACCCTAGCACCCTAAAGCTGATCAAATAGGTCATCAATCCTCGGCAATGGGTATTTATTCTTGATGGTGACTTTATTCAGTTGCATGTAGTCTATGCACATCCTCATTGACCCATCTTTCTTCTTTACAAACAGAACCGGTGCACCCCAAGGCGAGACACTGGATCTTATGAAACCTTTATCTATCAAGTCTTGCAACTGTTCTTTCAACTCATTCAATTCTGGTGGGGCCATCCGATACGGAGGAATGGAAATGGGCTGAGTGCCCGGAGCCACATCAATACAGAAATCAATATCCCTGTCGGGCGGCATACCCGGCAGGTCTGCAGGAAATACCTCAGGAAACTCACGCACGATAGGAACTGACTCTATAGATGAAACCTCGGCATCAGGATCACGAATATGAGCCAAATAAGCCAAACACCCTTTCTCCACCAGGCGATGAGCCCTGGCATATGAAATTACCCGGCTGAGAGAACGACTAGGAGACCTTTCCAGTCTAATCGAGGCAATCCTGGCAAGGCTAAAGTAACTGTCTTGGCGTGACAGTCTGAAATGGCATAATAGAGCAACAACCAATCCATACCCAATATAATATCAAAGTCAACCATGTCTAGAAGTAAACAATCAACACTAGTTTCGAGACCTTTAATGACTACCAAGCATGAACGATATACTCGATCTACCACAATAGCATCCCCCACCGATGTAGACACATAAACAGGAACACTCAAGGGGTCAAGGGGCACATTCAAATACGAGGCAAAATAGGATGAAACATATGAATAAGTAGACCCTGGATCAAACAAAACGGAAGAAAATCTATCACAAACTGAGATGATACCTGTAATAACAGCGTCGTAGGATTCTGCCTCAGGCCTAGCTAGAAAAGCATATAGTTGGGGCTGGGCCCCACCACCCTGAACCACACCTCTAGGAGGACCTCCACCTCTGACAGGTTGACCACCACCTCTATCTATCTGTCCTCCACCTCTAACATTTTGACCTCTACCTTGGACTGCCTGACCTCTACCCCTTGCGGGCTGGGCAGGTGGTACTGCACCTGGTGCCGGAACTATGGCACGAGAACCATGATACTGAAACTGATTGCCTGCATATTTCGGACAAGTCCTCCAAACATGCCCAAATTCACCACACTCAAAACATCCCTCCTGATAAGTATGCTGACCCGAACGAACCGGCTGACCACGATAAATACTCTGCAAGGGGAGTGCTCTAATAGGAGTTGAAGGAGCACTATAGACTGGCTGAGCAGAAAGAGGTACATAGGAACCACGACCCCCAGAATTACCATGTGAAACCTGTAGTGCTGAATGGAATGGCTTGGATGAATGGCCTCTGCTAAATGAAGTCCCACCTCCAGATGAGGCACCACTGAAAACACCGGAGTGACGAGGTCTCTTGTCTGACCCCTGTCCTCCTATCCCAAGAGCTGACTCAACGCTTCTAGCTATATTAGCTGCATCTTGAAGAGAAATCTCAGACCTTGTTTCCTTGTCCATTTGCAACGTGATGGGCTGAGCAAGGCCATCAATAAACCGTCTAACCCTCTCCCTCTCTCTGGGCAATATAAGAGTAGCATGTCTAGCCAGATCCAAAAAATGAGTCTCGTACTGAGTCACAGTCATACTGCCCTGCTGTAGTCGCTCAAACTGACGACGCTTATCCTCCCGAGTAGTGACCGGTAAGAACTTCTCCAAAAAGAGGTGGGAGAACTGATCCCAAGTCAAAGCAGGTGATCCAGCTGGCTTAGTTAACAAATAATCTTTCCACCATTGCTTGGCAGAACCAGTCATCTGAAAAACTGCAAAATCGACCCCATTGGTCTCCAGAATACCCATATTACTCAGCACCTCATGACATCTATCCAGATATTCCTGTGGATCCTCCGAAGTAGCACCACTAAAATGGACAGGAAATAGTTTGATAAACCTGTCAAGTCTCCATAAAGCATCTGATGACATGGTTTCCCCATTAGCGGGCGGTACTGCTGCAACTGGCTGAATTACCCCAATGGGATTGGCCACTGGAGTCTGAACCTGAGGAGTAGTCTGAACTGGAGTGTGGGTAGTAGGAGTCGGGACCCCTCCTCCAGCCTTAGATACGGCTGCTGCAACATGAAAGGTGCCAGTCTGGGCCACGCTCTCCATAAGGCCCACTAAACGGACCAAAGCATCCTAAAGAACTGGGGTAGCAATAAACCCCTCGGGAACCTGAGTTGGTCCAGCGGGAACAGTCTGAGCCGGAACCCCCTCATCAATCTCAATTTGGGGTCCCGCAGCTGTGGTTGTTTCCTGAGCAACAGGCTGAGCCATGCCTCTGCCTCGGCCTCTGCCCCTAGTAGGAGCTGCAGCTACTGGAAGTCCGGAATTTTGGTCGGCGGAAGATGAGGCATGTGTTCTCGCCATATGCGAGAGAATAGAAGAATCCAAATCAGTATTTGAGACACAAGAATCGCACGATAGAATAGAAATAAAAATGGAGTTGTTTCCTAACTCAATAGCCTCTGAGAGATAAGTACAGACGTCTACGTACCGATCCTTCAGACTCTACAAAGCTTGTTCGTGGATTGTTGGACCTAAGTAAACCTAGTGCTCTGATACCAACTTGTCACGACCCAAATTCCCGACCTAGAGATCGTGATGGCGCCTAACATCACACTTGCTAGGCAAGCCAATGTTAGTTATCGATTTACTAATTTCCTTGACAATTTACTTCAACACGAATAAATAAATTGAAAGTGATCTTAATAGAATAATTCCCAACAATATTAAAATAAAATAATAATATTACCTAATTAATTTAAACGAACCGGAACTAATTATATAAATAATACCAAAACTACCCCAGAGTCTGGTGTCACAATCCACGAACGACTAACAAATACTATAAATAATGTTTGAAAGAAATAGTGTACTGTTCCAAATGATATAGAAACAGTGTATGTAAATATAAGAGAAGACTCTCGGATATCTGTGAATGCCGGCAGATGTACCTCGTGTCTCCAAATGAAATCAGGTAGTCGTCCTAGAATCCTCTACTGCCGAATGGTACCTGGATCTGTGCAAAAAGAGCACAGAAGTGTAGCATCTATACAACCGACCCCAGGTACTGAGTAAGTGTCGAGCCTAACCTTGGTGAAGTAGTGACGAGGCTAAGTCGGGCTTCAACGATATAATCTTTAACAACAATAAATAATGAGCAAGAAAGAATTCTAAACAAATAAATAATTAAGTGTTGCAACCAAATAAAATAAAATAACTCAGCTATAACCAATTCTTAAACACCTCTTCTGAGTTCCAAGCTTTAACTTTGAATCACAATAGTACTAAAATATTTAAAGAGTAGTAAAATAAATATTTTTGCTTTTCAAAACTTTGATTCTCTTTTTTTCTTGAATAATCAGTCAAATGCAAGTGTAAATATCCTCCCTTATCACTGTCATATATTTATAGTTTCCCTGTCCACCCTTATCACAGGCATATATATATATATATATATATATATATATATATATATATATATATATATATATATA
>ML271567.1:0-11752 GCA_005239495.1 Nicotiana undulata | reverse complement strand
GGGGGGGGGGGGGGGGGGGGGGGGGGGTAGTTGTTTAGGGCTTAATTATGGTAAGGAGTGATCTGGACCGTTGATTGAAATTAATCAACGGTTCAGATTAAGTGAGGGATTGGGTCGGGTGGTGTAAAGACTACGCTTGGGTCTGGATTAATCAAATTGGGTTTGGGGGTCCGGTCTAATTTGGGCTAGAATTTAAATAAAGAATGGGTAATTATTAAATACCCAATTAAAATTAACTAAATAATTTATAAAAATAACTGATAATTGTAAAAATGAAATTGATGCTTAATAAATTAAATTAAAATGATTAATCAGTATTTGAAAAGATAAATGACTAATTACTGGATAAAAATAGTATAAAATGCATGATAGGCTATAATTGCAAAGTTATTGCAATTATAGCCAAAGGGTGCCAATTTGGCTAATTGTGAAATAATTTGGTTTTAATAGGATACAAAATAATTCATTAAGTAAAGAAATCTTCTTGAAATCATTTGTTATGCAATTTTTTAATTAATTATTAGAAATAAAATGCCAGATAAAGTAATAAAAATGTAGGAAAATTATAGAAAAATACCATTAGCTATGAAAGCATGATTTTTAAGGTATATATTCAAGTTAAAAATCTTTTGAGGAAAAAATGGGTATTAACAATACTTACTGGGTACACGTTATTTTCGTACTCATACTACACTTGCTGTGCATTTTGTTGCATAGGTACATGTATATCTAGTGGCCTCGCTTGACGTAGTGGTTTGGTTGACATGGAGACTTAGGAGAGATGCTATTCTCGAGACGACCCGCAGTCAACAGAGTCTCCCTCAGATGTATTGTATTTTTCCTTTTGTCCAGTTTGTATTCCGGACAAATATTGTATTATGTGTAAATTTTCTAGAAATTTGCTCATGCACTTGTGACACCTGGTTTTGGGATTATTATGGGATTAATTCACTATTTAAATTTGTTAAAGATATTATTGTTTACTCTGTGGAAGTTTGCTAATTATTATTTAAGAAAATGAAAAGGAATGATTTCAAGAATATTAAAATAAAAATTTTATTAATTATTAAGTGTTGGCTTGCCTGACAGTGGGGTCCGACGCCATCACGACCTTAATGGATTTTGGTTCATGACATTGAGCCACAAGACCATATCCAGATTACAACTCTAAAATAACCCGGACGACAGAAATGACAACAAAATAAACCACCAAAACTCCTTCTTAGCTAGCCAAGAAAGGAGTGTCTTTCCAATCACCAAGATCGACATCTCAGCCACTAAGTTCCATATCAATATTACCAGAACCTCCACAAGTCTCCATCACGTTGACCTTAGCAAATAGATTTTGGGTCCCTTTTCCAACTCGTTCTTGAGATCAACCTCTGGAACCAAGACTGATAGTGCTGAAAATTTTGCGGTAAGTAGCCCTCCAAGGGATTCATAAAAGTTCTCATATTCCTTTTCCACAAAAATCATGCCCACCATATGCGTCTCATTATGAACAGGTAATGGACTTTGAATAGTATCTGCTACATTTGGATTTGCACGGTAATGTCACCTGCATCAATAAGCTTCTGGACTGCTCTTTTCAGATGCCAACACTTTTCTATGTTGTGCCCCGGGGCATTAGAGCAATATGCACAACTTTGAGAAAAATCAAAATTCTTTGGAAGGGGATTCGGCATTTTTATCTGAATCTGTTTCAACATGTCTAGTTGCCTCAGCCTTTAGAATAGACTGGCATATGATTCTTCAATAGGAGTGAAAGACTTTCCTCGTTGCTGCTGCCTTCTAATTTTGTACTTCGGCCTTGGTTGGAACATATTTCGGGTAGGTGGTTGACGTGCTTGTAGAGGTGGGCAAGACATTTGTGGAGGCGGTGCAAGCCGTTGCGGGTTTTGTGGGTGTGGAGCATATGGTAGTGCATTGTGGATAGAGTACTGGGAAGGTGAGGTATGACTTTGGGATTTTGCGGAGGAAATTAGCATTGGTGAGGATTATATGGAGTACCAGGATATTCATGGGGTTGGTATTGAGGCTGAAAGCATTTAGCAGGAATGCCCACTGGATCCTGCTGTTTGCGAGGCTCAACAACATCTTTTCTATCAATCAGAGGACTGACCTGAGCAATTTGTTCGTTCCATCTGAGCCAAAACTCCCCAAAGCTTCCCTCGGGTTTCTTTTCTATCTGAGATATAGTGGAGTAGTCTGGGATAATGTCTACATTGTACTGATAGTGCCGAACAAAATCTTGAGCCATCTCATCCCATGCATGCCACTTACTGACATCATGACGAGTATACCACTCCAAGTCTTCTCCACTCAAACTCTCACTGAAATACCCCATCAACAGTTCGTCATTCCCGCCAACACTCCTCATTCACTGCAATAACCCTTTAGATGGGCTACTGGATCTCCCCGCCCATCTTATAAGTTAAACTTTGGCATTTTAAACCCCGCAGACAGACGAATATCTTTTAGCTTTCTGGATATCTCATCATGCCCCAATGTCTTAGCAGGCTTTTCATTTTCACCGGGAAGCTCAAAATGAGGAGCGTAAGAGTATGGACCCGAGACCTTGAAAATTGGTTCTGGAGAATAGTGTAGGGCATCGAGGACTTTGAACACAGTCTCGCTAGAAGATCGAGGAACAATAGCTGGTAGAGGAGCTACCAAAAAGTGAGTTGTCAAAGGAGAGGGATATGAGATGGTTTTGGGGGGTGGAGTGTGAAAAGGTTGTGAGGAGATGTCAGTAACAATGGGAATCTGGATCTGTGACAGTGGCAAAATGGTGTGAGTCTTTCAGTGTAGTTAGTGGGAAATAATGGTGGAGGATGCCCACTAATCCAGGATCGGTATATTTCAGCCATCTGTCCTTTCATCCTCAAGACCTCTTCTTTCAACTCAGATTCTGATTCAACAATCTCCTTAGATGGACCAACAACACCCGTGTCCAAATCTTTGCTAGTCATGGCTACCTTGCTCTTTGACCTTGTGTTATACGGATGACTCGCTGAAATACCACAAACTAACCACCTCCTGTTATGATAACAGTGAAAGTACCAAAGAGGAGCACAACAAATCCAATATGTTAGCGTTAGTGCATTTATCATATAGAAATGTCACATTGCGTGCCATACACCTAGCAACAAGTAATGGTTCTAGAATGACTTCGAGGGTCACAAAGTCATATGCCATCATCCCAATTTCGCTTTCCTTACCCTTTTCTTCTTTATTTCCTCTCTTGCGCTCCTTGATTTTCTCATTTATTTCCTCACTTTTCTTTATGATTATCGCCCTTTTCTTGCATCCTACAATTTCCTCTCATTTTTCACCTCCCACATCTTCATTCTCTCTTTTTTTCTTTTTTTCTTTTTTTTATTTCATCATTTTTTATAAAGATTCGATCTAGGTTGCCTACGTATCATGTTCCACATGAATCAGATCAAGCGTAGTTCTGGAAAAGTGATGGATAAAATTAACTAAACAAACAAGAATTTCTTTGGATTTTTCATTTATAAATTTTTTGATTTTTCAAATACAAAACAGGTAGTACTATAACAAAAGACTCGACAATCTTAACTAGACTGACAAACTCCATACTATTGTACAAGACTAAAAATTAAAAGACAACATGAATGACAGACTCAAAATATAAAAGTTCCTCAAACAACTCATGTATGCAACGGTCCTAACTG
Source organism: Nicotiana undulata (assembly GCA_005239495.1). Taxonomy (NCBI): domain Eukaryota; kingdom Viridiplantae; phylum Streptophyta; class Magnoliopsida; order Solanales; family Solanaceae; genus Nicotiana; species Nicotiana undulata. Next base: position 8,054 of record ML271567.1, on the reverse strand, counting down.
GAATAGTCCTGAGGTATATGTCATGCTCTGGTAAGTAAATCCACACATGTATGAGAAAAATAAGACCAAATAGAGTTAGTGACTCGAGACACAATGCGACGCTCCAACATCTCCTATTGGATACATGCAAGACATGATTGAGCTATTTTTGCAAAATGACCTACGTGGCCAAGGGTGGATACTGGTGCAAACTCAACAGAGGTGACCTCAAAGGCATGAAAATACATCACTAAGGATTATATGACTTCAAACTCCCAATAATCATGGCCTTAGAAAGTACTTCGCAAAAGTGACCCATTTTGCAAAAATGGCCGATGTGGCCAAAAGTGGCTAAAGATGCAAACTCAAAAAGGACGGACCTTAAGATTGTAGGACACTTAGTTGCGAACTCAGGATTATGAGACACGGGTCAATGAACCATTTTCGCGAAAATGACATTATTTTGCAAGAATGGCCGATGTGGCCAAGAGTGGCTAGACATGTAAATTCGAATAGACCTTAAAGCTGAGAGGACACCTTGTTGTACACTTAAAGCTCTAAGACATATGTTCATAAGTCACTTAGAGAAAATAGCCCTATTTTGCACAAATGGCCGATGTGGCAAAAAGTGGCTAAATATGCAAGATTCGGCTACGACCTCCCGAAGCCAAGAACTAAGACTCACTAGGAAGATCGAACCCTATGTGGGCTGACTACGTATCCCGCCCCAAAATACGAGAATCAGGTTTGCGTAGTTCGGGAAGATTGGATACGAGAGAGAATTTTTAAAAATACTGATTTTAAAAAAACATATTTTTTTTGTCTTCTTTCCTTTTTAAAAAAAAATGATGAAACGTGTAAAATCTTTTAGCAACTTCTTTTTTTCTTATTTTTTTTTAATTTTTGGAAAATGATGGGAAAGTGCAAAATCTTTTTGGATATTCATTTTCATTTTTTTTTTGGTCTTTTTTTCTGAAAAATAAATAAATAGATAAATTTGTGAAAGAAAAATATAACTGGTCCCTACTTGATTCCTTTTCACACTTAACCCTCTTTTATTTCTCATTTACCCTCAACCATCATTGGTCTGCCAAATGACCCTTTTACCCTTGAAGAATGCAACACGTAGCACATAAAAAATATCAAGATGGTCTTTTTTATTTGGGTGCACCTGTCCTAAACGGACCCAACCCCTGTGTTGAGTCCCCTAAGTCAAATGCACGTGATGCAAATAATCGTTCCTACTAGGGATCTGGCATGAGGTTTTGTTATTCTAGGTTTAAACCTGGTGTTGTGTTCTAGACTTGGCTTACCCGAGCGGATGACTCGAGCCGAGGTGGGAGCAACGTACCGGGAGCACGAAAGTCTACCCGGCCTTGTTGTTGATCCATCCTCATTTCTATTTGGTACGACCTTTAATAGAAAAGCAGGCCACACGAACATGTGCACCATTTTTAGAAGACTTAGAGGGGAGGCGTAAGAAGGCAATTTAAATACAGATCAAATAATATTAAAGCGGTAAATGAGTGGCAATTAGCACATTAGGCCCACAAAATACAATAATTTCAACAATCAGAAAAGCCAAGTAAAAATACATTAAAAAGCTCAAATTCTTGAACCCTGAACTAGAGATTCTGGGTTCTTTTTCCCAACAAGTCGCCTGAGCTGTCACACCTCATTTTTACCGAAAAGGTGGGATAAGGGAGTTTTCTAATCTAAGTGACATAATCGAAATGGGATTATTTAGTAAATTCAGAGTCGTCACTTGAGATAATTTATGGTGTCCCAAATCACTAGTTTATTTTAAATCCCAAATCGAGGAAGTTTTGACTCTGTGTTAAAGTCTGCGAAACCAGAAGACCGGGTAAGGAATTCTGTTAACCCGTGAGAAGGTGTTAGGCACTCCTAAGTTCCGTGGTTCTATCAAGATCGCTTTGAATCATACCCGGCTTAAATTGTTTAATTACTCATTTTAGGGCCTATGTATATTTTTACCTTTTACTGCTTTTAAGAAACTATCTTTAGACGAGTCACGCGTACATGTACTCATCTTATGTTGTGCGCTTAAAACCATGTCACGCGTACGTGTACACAATTTGTCGCGCTCAATTATTTAAAAAAAACTTGGCCAAAGTCGCGCGAACGCGTACCTAGGTTTTATTTCTAAAATCGATGCATAAATCATGTCACGCGTACGTGTACACGATTTGTCACGCTTAATTATTTATGAAAAGTTTTGCCAAAGTTGCGCGAACGCGTACTTTGGTTTTAGTTTTGGTATCTTGACTATGCGATGTGTACGTGTACATAATCGCGATAATTTATTATTGGCGTGTAAAGCAAACTATGGTATCCGAATATTATTCAGTTGGAGTTAGCATCAATTAACAACCCTATTTATGCTAGTATTTGCAAGGTCTCAAAAACAGTAAATCAAATCTATACAAGGTTTTATGAGATTACTAAGTTTAGACACTTATGTTCGATTTTTATTAAAAGAGAAAAATAACAAACAGGGGACCTAACACACTTTTGAATTCATCCAAACTCCAAACAGAAAATTCACTAAAATTAAACGTAGGGAAGACAATAACTGAAAGCCATAAACCAAATTAATATGAATCAACCAAAACTTAACTAATCTTAAAATGGCTCCCCAATGCTTATATTCATCATAAATAACAATAAAGAAGATTGGAAAGGGAAATATGAACCTGGGAAAATGCAAATCTCTTTAATAGTGACGAGAGTAAACTGGCGACTACACAGTTTGAATTGAGTTATAATTTTCTCTTCATGTTGTTTACACAAGCAATAACGTGATTAACTAACATCTTTTTTACTACGATACAACCAGTAATTTTCACCAAAACCAAAACACGGCCGGCAATATGAGCCTGAGCAGAAAATGCAGCGATACCAGAACCTCATCGGCGAATCGGACAGAACTAACAACCAATGAACGGAGCTCTAACTAAACTCGATCTCAACTGAAATGTTATTTGGTGAGGAAAAGGGCTATTTTGAAGTGTTTCTAGCTGGGTTCCGCGAGATGAAATAGGCAACATAAACATCCGCCGCAAAATCGGGCAAATTTGGCCAAATCCTCCATTTCCGGCGTGATTCGATTATCCCATCTACAAATCTGTGAGAGCAAGATGAGGAAGAAAGTGAGGGGAAGATAGGTCGTGGGTGGACGACCATATCCGTCAGTTATCAGGTCCGGCGGCTGGAGATCAGGGATCTGAGAGGTGGGCGACGATGGGGTGGATGGTGAGAGGTGAGCGGCGACTTGGCTGTGGTGGGGGATTAGGGTTTTTCTTTGGGTTCAAGAAGAAGAAGAGGATCCTGTACAGGTTATATTTGTAATGACCCGGTCTGTCATTATGTAGATACTGCCTTATAATTACTGTTATTGAATTGATATAGCTTGGTTTAACTGTTATTGATGTGTTAGAGTTGGTAGGCTTGAAATCAGAATGGTTGTAGTGAGGGTTTAGTCATTCAGTCTTTAAAAATAGCCTTAAACTTGGAAAAGTCAACTGATAGTTGACTTATTGGTAAACGACCTCAGAATGCAGATTTTATGCCTCAGATAGCTTCGTTAGGTGATTTGGGACTTAGGAGTGTGTTCGGAATAATTTTGTGATGTCCGGTGTAGAATTAGGCTTGAATTGGCGAAAATAGTTTTTGGCGATTTCCGGTCGGCAGTGGAAAATAGGCTATCGCGGTCGGAATGGAATTTCGACAGTTGGAATATGTTCGTAATGTCATTTTGGACATGTCTGCAAAATTTTAGGTCAATCGGAGTTGTTTTGAATAGTTTCGGCATCGTTGGTGGATTTTAGAAATTTCGAAGTTCTTAGGCTTGAATGCGAGGTGAGTTTGGTGTTTTGATGCTAATTTTAGTGTTTTGAGAGTGAAACTAAGTTTGCATGATCATATGTGATGTGTTGGTATAGTTGCTTGGGGTCTCGAGGGGCTCGAGATTGATATTTCTGGTGATTAATGGACTCATTTGGACTTGAATACATAGCTGGTTTTCTAGTTTTTGTGCACAGCAAATTCCTTCACTGCGATCGCGGGGGAAGTAATGCGATCGCGGAGAGTAATTTGGGGCAGGTGAAAATTTTCTCTGTGCGATCGCATGTGAGGAGGTGCGATCGCAGAGTAGAGGGAGTCTAAGTAGTGTGATCGCGTAGAAGGTAGTGCGATCGCACAGGGTCAGGCACGTGGGAGGTGAGAAATGCACTATGCGGTCGCGTGCCTTGGTCTGCGATTGCGGAAGTCAAAGGGTGAAACACTGTGCGATCGCGTGTGTTTGACCGCGATCGAGGAGAGTAAATCATTGGGCATATTAAAATAAACCCTTCCGCGACCTAAACCCCGTTTTACACCATTTTTGTACGGACAAAGAGCTCTTGAGGCGATATTTGAAGAGGGAAATCAGTTTTCTTCATAGAGGTAAGTATTTTGACCATTAAAACTCAATTATGGATGATTATAGAACATAATCTCAGTATTAAATTCCTGGAAATCAGTAGAAAAAGGTGGGTTTAGGGCTTGAGATTATGAGACCTTTAGGGGTCGATTTGAGGGGTCAAACGAACTCCGATATTTGTGTTCTTTATATGTACAGACTTGCAAGAGGACGAAGAACATTTTGTTATAAAAATTTCTGAGTTTCGGGACGCGGTCCCGGGGGTCGGGTTTTGACCGAATTCAGATTTTGAGCTAAATTCGATATTTTTCAATTGGATTTTATTCCTTGAGCATTATTTGATTATAAAAATCTGAACTTGGTAGATGCAAAAGTTGAATCTTTGGAGATATATTCCTACTTAGGCGACTATTGAGTTGCGAAACCGATTTTTAAGCCTATCTTTAATTGTATATGTATATATTTGATATGAATTGGGTTGTAAGCCATGTTTGGGGCCTAGTGCGGATCTGTTTACCCCTTGGGGGATGTTTTTACTATTTTCCTCACTGAAATGTAATGATTTTTCACTCAGTCTTTTCTGTTAAATTGCTTTGACACTCAGAGTATTTTGATACTACTTCTTGAAAATGAAACACAATTTTGGGTCGAGAATGCGGTATATTTATGGCCTGAAGGGCAAATTGAGAGTGTCTAACTAATTGAGGCTGCTGGCCTATATTGTGAGGATGTTATGATATGAGTGTGGCTGCTGGCCAATACTCTGAGTGATTTATTCCATGATGTGGCTTATTTATAGCGCTTGGGCTGTAGGAGCCCCTCCGGAGTCCGTACACACCCCTAGTGAGCGCAGGTACCTAATGAGTGATGTCCGTGGGGCTTATGCTGAGTGATTGTGAGGTTGCCTGATGGGCAGAGTGACCGTGAGGTTGCCTGATGGGCGGAGTGACTGTGAGGTTGCCTGATGGGCAGAGTGATTGTGAGGTTGCCTGATGGGCTAATACTGAAAGAAATGGTTACAAGAAATGATTATGGCCCGAGGGGCAGATTTAAGATGATATTTACTGAGTTTTCAAACTATGATTTACTTTGTTTTCCAGCCGGTTTGTTTTTACTGAGAATTTTATTGAGATATACTGATATTGCACTTGTTTCAAGGATTTCTGGAAACTGATCTTTTAAACTCATGTATTTGATGAATACTATCTGGTGACTTGGTGTTTTACTGGCTTTTGTGAATTGGTGTATCTGTGTTGTGTGTTTTATATTTCTCAGACTGCGATTTATTTTAATTACTATTGAGTAGGCGTACTCATAAAGACTCCCTGTGCCTCTGTGCACAGATTCAGGTACCGTTTTGGAGCAGTAGCTGCCTTGTTCGTTAGCAGCAGTTCACGGGATTTCGAGGTAGCTGTCCAGCGTCCACAGCTTCTCCATTTCCCTTCCTTATTTAGTTTTAGCATTTGATTCAGAGACATATATTATAGTTTTAGCAGAGTTAGTTTATTTATTCTTAGATGCTCATGACTATTGACTCCAGTTCTTGGGAGGTTGTTTAGGTTAATATGGGAACGCTAATACTTAATTATATTAATTATGATGTGGTTGCTTGCTTATTATTTAATTGTGAACTATTATAATTGAACAAAAGCGCAGTAAGGTGATGGTTGGCTAGCCTAGTTCCACGATAGGCGCCATCACGACCTGTTAGGATTTGGGGTCGTGACAAGTTGGTATCAGAGCTCTAGGTTACATAGGACTCAACGGTCATGAGCAGGTTTAGTAGAGTCTTGCGGATCGGTACGGAGACATCAGTACTTATCTTTGAGAGGCTGCAGAACTCTTAGGAAACATCTCTATTTTTCTTGAACTCTTTCGTGCCAATCTATTGGTTCTTGAAATCTAAACTCATGTTGTTTCATTCCCTCACAGATGGTGAGGACACGCAATACCGATCAGGGTAACCAGACACCAGCCAAACCCATAAGGGGTCGAGGTTGTGGTAGAGGTAGGGGACCAGCTCAGGCAGCAGTCGGGGTAGTACCACAGGATCCCCCTATCGTTCAGGATCAGGTTCCTGCCGATGGCGCTCCAGCGGGACAGGCTCAGGCACCGGCAGTGCCTATTGTTATTCCGGGTCTTCAGGAGACCCTAGCTCAGATATTGACGGTGTGTTCCAGTTTAGCTCAGCCAGTTTCTATGTCCACTACTGCCACTGCAGCTCAGGCCGGGGGAGGCAATCAGACTTCAGCTGCCCGGACACCTGAGCAGGCCGTGCAGGGTATTCAGACACCGGGGGTAGAACCAGCCCAGCTGGTTGTCCCAGTCTAGGATTTTGTAGTTCCATCTATGCCCAAGGATGAGCAGCGTAGACTGGAGAGGTTCAGCAGACTTAAGCCTCTGACTTTTAGTGGCACAGAGGGCGAGGACGCCCAAGGTTTTCTTGATAAATGCTAGAGGATACTACGTACTGTGGGTATTTTGGAGACCAGTGGGGTCTTGTTTGGTACATTCCAGTTTGCTGGTGCTGCTTTTACTTGGTGGGAGTCATTCGAGAGGCGTAGGCTGGTTGGTTCAGCACCTCTCACCTGGCAGCAGTTCTCCACAATATTTTTGAAGAAGTATGTTCCTCGTCCCACAGAGAGGAGCAGTGCAGACAGTTTGAGCAGTTACGTTAGGGAGAGTGTTCAGTTACTCAGTACGACATAAGGTTTTTCGAGTTGGCCAGACTTGCTTTTGAGATTGTCCCTACTGATAAGGAGAGGATTAGGAGGTTTGTAGATGGTCTTACTTATCAGCTTCAGATCTTGATGACCAGAGAGAGAGAGAGTGTCTGGAGCTATATTTGAGCAGGTTGTCGACATTGCTCGGGATATTGAGTCGGTTCGTAGGCAAGACCGTGAGGAGAGAGAGGACAAGAGGCCTCGGGGAGCAGGTAACTTCAGTGCTGCCCCTTCTAGAGGGTAGTTTCAGCACAGCAGAGGTCGTCCATTTTGACCTCCACAGCCAGTTTGCCCAGCTTATAATGGTGTATCTTTGGGGCAGGGTCCTCGCAATTCTCATCAGGGACATTCATCTTTTAGTGCCCTTCCAGCTCAGAGCTCCGTCCGAGCATCATCTTATCAGGGTTCTTATATGCATGGTTCGCCTGGTGGTTATCATTGTGGTAGGGGTTTTCGTCAGTTTTCATCTCCAGCTCCAGGTAGTTGTTATGAGTGTGGAGAGTTTGGACATGAGTGGAGGCAGTGTCCCCGTCGTCCTAGTAGTTTAGCTCAGCAGAGGGTTCAGCCCTCGGCTTCAGCCCCAGTAACTTCACCACCTACCCAGGCCGCTAGGGGTGGTGGTCAGGCAGCTAGAGGTCGTCCTAGAGGGGGAGGTCGAGCAGGTGGAGGCCAACCACGTATTTATGCACTTATGGCTAGGCCATGTTGCTATGGAGTTAGATACGGTGATTACAGGTACTATTTCGATTTGTCACTGTGATGCTTTGGCTTTAGTTGACCCTAGTTCCAAGAACTCTTATGTCTCATCCTATTTTGCTCATTTTCTGAATATGCCCCGTGAGTCTCTAATCTATTCATGTTTCGACTCCGGTGGGCGATACTATTATTGTGGACCATGTGTATCGGTCGTG
>MDKH01105282.1:0-19078 GCA_005239495.1 Nicotiana undulata | reverse complement strand
TAAAATTCTAGAATTCATTTCAATACGTCGAACCGGCCTAAACTGCTCGGAATGACTTCAAACATTGCAGATAAGTTATACATGACATCACGGAACTATTCCCAGTCTCGGAATCTCACTCGGACCTTGGGAACATAACATCACTTTCCAAGTCGCATTTCAAATTCTTTAAAACCTCAAAACCTCATTTTTGATCCGAAACCACTCAATTCATGCCCGTTTTACACCAAATTTTATAGATAAGACAAATAATATATAACAAACTTGTTCCGGACTCCGGAACCATAAAACGGACCCTGTAACACGGTTTTCACATAATTATTCATTTTCAAAATCCCTTATTATTTTCAGAAAACAATTTTCTTTAAAAATTCATTTCTCGGGCTTGGGACCTCGGAATTCGATTCCGAGCATATGCCCAAGTCCCATATTTTCCTACGGACCCTCTGGGACCGTCGAATCACGGGTCCGGGTCTGTTTACCAGAAATGTTGACCAAAGTCAACTATATTCATTTATTAATTATCAAAACTTATTTTTATCAAATTTTCACATAATAGCTTCCCAGCTACATGCCCGGGCTGCGCACGCATATCGAGGTGAGACTAACGGAGGCTCTCGGAGCCTCGGAACACAGATATAGCTTAACTTACGTAAGATGACCTTTTGGGTAATCACAATCCTCAACAATATCAAGAAAACCTCTTAACCGATAAGGGTGATTAACTATGTGTATGCTTGTGCAAGTGTCCTAACATAGTTTATACCGGCTAGTAAACATAAGGAAAGAAATAGACAACACATAGAATGTTTTTTCACAACTTTCACAAGATAAGGCTCACAAAGGTAAACATACCACAACAAGAATATCAACAACAAGAATGTCCCCAGGCCATCACAAGTCATCAAAAAACAATCCTTGACACAGCCCACCTTGTCTCGCCATGTGTGCAACAGTAAAGTAAATGCCCGCCTTGTCTCGTCACACTTGTATAATCATGTTCCCACCTTGTCTCGCCACATGCGCAACCCATATATATATATATATATATATTAACCACAGCACGGCAGAAACCTCGTGCATCACAATAACCACAACCGCACGACATAAACCTCGTGCATCACCACAACAAGTACAACAACAACAATGATAATAGTACAAGATACGGTAAATAAATCAACTCAAGAACCTTCGATCATAAGAAAAGGTAAAACTAGTTAACAAGGAAAAACCACAATAAGGAAAACTAGGCATGATAAGAACAACTCAACAAGGAAGAAAATAACATGTAACAATAAACCCCCATTGTAAGATTCAACAACAAGAAACTAACACGAGTCCAATAATTCCAAATAAAGGTAAGTCCACTAAGGCATAAAACATATAAGCTTCTTTTAAGGTTGGACCATTATGGGGGGATACAGTCAATTCAACTAAAGGTAGGCAGCAAGAAGATCACCATAACCTCAATCAACGGAGAACATTTAGAAAAAGGGATAACTACAACTTCAAATAGGGATAAGCAGTTAGGGAGAAGGCAACATGGCAATGGAAGCGATAACAGTCTAAATTTAGACACATACGAATCAAATATCAATAAGAGTGAAACATGAAGCAATTAATTCTAATTAAGCAGGTAAAGGTGAAAATAGTAATTGAAGAACGCAATCATACAAGTACAACTACATATTCAATGAATATAAGAACCTAGGAACCCTAAAAGGACAATATCCACAACATAAGTCCGAGCACGTACTCGTCTCCTCACATACACGGACTACAATCAACATATAAGACTCAAATCCTAAGGCGTAGTTCCCCCACACAAGGTTAGGAAAGATACTTACCTCAAAGAAGACAAACCGATAATCTAAAATGAACTTCTCGGGTGAAATGACCTTTAGACGACTCAAATCTAATCAAAATAACTTCAAAACACAAATAAAACTCATGAGAAACTATTCCGGATCATAAAGTCTCAATTTTTATCAAAATCTAGAAATCGACCCCAAAAGTCGACCCCCAGGCCCGCACCTCGGAACCCGACAAATTTCACAAAACCCGAACACCCATTCCCATACGAGTTCAACCCTACCAAAATTATCAAATTTCGATACCATTTTTCCCCTCAAATCATGATTTTTCATTTTGAAAATTTTCTTCAAAAACCAATATTTTGCTCAACTCACAACACAAATTAAATGATAAAAATGAAGATAAAATCATGGAATATATTAAATACTATGTGAAGAACACTTAACCAACCGATTTGCTTGAAAAACACAAAAAGAAGCTCCTAAAACTGAACTCTAAGACTCAAAATATGGAGAAAATGGCAAACCCTTGAATATAAACTCTCTGCCCAGGCGTGACCGCACCTGCGACAAAATTAGCCGCTTCTGTGCAACAACAGGTGTGCATGACCAACAACACTTGCGCTCCCTCTTGCTTCTGTGCCGAAGGATCCGCTTATGCGGTGCCACATATGCGTACCAATTCTCCGCATCCGCGGAGACTTCCAAGATTAGCTCCTCTCGCACCTGCGTCTCCATCTTCGCACTTGCGACCATGGTCCGCATGTGCGATTACACCAGAACTAAAACCTCCTCAAAACCATAGAAACCATCTGAAACTCGTCTGAAACACACTCGGGGCCCCCGGGACCCTGTTCAAGCATACCAACAAGTTCCATACCCTAATACGGAACCGCTCAAGGTCTCAAATCACATCAAACATCGATGAAACTACAAATCGCACCATGAATCAAATTTATGAACTTCCAATTCTTCCAACTTTTAAAACTTGTGCCAAAACCTATCAAACCAACCCCGAATGACGTCTAATTTTGCAAAAAAGTCCCAAATAACATAATAGAGCTATTCCAACTCTCAGAATCGCATTCCAACCGCGATATTACCAAATTCAACTTTTGGTCAAACCCCTCCACTTTCCAAACTTCAACTTTCGCCGAAATGCTTCAAATCACCCTACGGACCTTCAAAATCAAATACGGACGCACGCCTAAGTCCAAAATCACCCTATGAAGATGCTTTAGATCAATTGCCGCCAAGCGGGACTTAAATTCTCAAAACAACAGGGTGGGTCGTTACATCCCCCCTCTTAAAAAAATGTTTGTCCTCGTGCCGAGAATCACCTCGAAGTCTTCAAATCACCGAATTCACCCTCCAACATACACCCGCGGGTGATCTCACGTCATCCTAATCCACATAAGTCTAACGACACCATCCCAACTGTAATTTAGCCTTTCTACCAATACTGATAAGTCTCAAAGTCGAAATTCTCACCTTCCATTCATTTTCAAAAGACACGATTGGAAATCCAAACCTGGTATCAGTCTTAACCAGCTGCAACAACTCATGCCTAACCTCATAAGGTACCACCAAACAACATAACACACCACACATAGGCCCTTAATAACACTTCTGATCATAATAGCTGCCTGTAAGCAAAACCAACACCGACAATCAGCCCCATATCCAATAGGAACTCGTTTCAAATCCCCATAACACTGACGATGATGTAAGAACCACGAAGGCCTCATAACTATGCACCCAAATTAACAAGTCACAACTAACACCACTATGCACACACCCCGCAAGCTAAACTCAAGAAGCACAAAACGAAAATGACTGAATATATAAAGAAACCACATAAGAGAAATATCAACAAGCCCGACAGGCACAACTCTCTATCCGTACCATACTACGACTCAATTTTTAAATAGGAAAATCAAGTACATGAAAAACAATAAGGATCTCATCCTGGTGTAACTCTCCACCGCGGAACGCAGCCCGACTCAAACATATCAAATCTCATGAAATCGCGATAGTCTCACCCTCAACTCTAAATCACAGGTCAAATATACATCATACTAATCGAAATCTTCCACTAACCCAGTTTTGCCAATAAAATCACTACACTTACTAAAATCTCACCCCGGTAGAGTACCAAATCACAAATCGTAACCAAGAATACCCAGGAATCACACCAAAACCTACCATAATGAAAAACAGGGACTCACTTCTAATCTCACCACTCTCAATGATGGATGAAAACAATGATAGACACGACTACCACTCATAGAACCTCCCAATAGGGGCAAATACGTAAACAAAGTGCAAAATCATAAATCTCACTCATAAAGGAAACAACAAATAAGGGAACTCATCCCGATAAGCATAACCGAAATGAAATACGAATGGTGCCCTCTACAAAAAATCAAAACATACATATGTGATAACATCTTGCACAACGGCCTCCAGACTACTATATGAATCACATCAACGGGATGGGCCTCCATCTCTTGGGCGCCCTCTACTCGCCTGAATACCGTGCTGTGACACATCTGCCCGAAGCCTGGGACAATCTCTCACCATGTGTTTGGTATCTCCATACTCAAAGCAACCTCTCTGCTGACGTGGCTGTGGAAACTGTGTAGTACGAGTATTATGAGACCCATGAGCACCTGAAACACTGTGAGAATCCAGAAGTGCAAACAAAACTGGTTGACCCACAAAACCTCTACCATGTCGTACCCTGCCTCCAAAATAAGGACCAACAGATTTCTACGGCCTACGAGGCCTCCTCGCCTCCCTATCCTCTCTCTCTTAGCCCCGCACGTCCTCTCTCTCGTAGCCCTGCTTGTCATCTCTCTCCTGATCCCACATTGCCTCAACTCGGCGAGCGATCCCTACCACCTACTGAGATGAAACATCCGACTCTAACTCTCGAGCCATTCTGAACCGAATATCATGCCTGAGCCCCTTAACAAATCTACGGACACACTCTCTAACTGTAGCGACCAAAGCAGGTGCATGTCTGACCAACTCACTGAATCTGACTGCATACTTTGATACTGACATAGTGCCCTAGCGCAACTTCTCAAACTCCGCGCGCCACGCACCTCGAAGGTACTGAGGTAAAAACTCTCCCACGAACATCTCTGAAAACCGAAGCCATGTGAGTGAAGCTGACTCCGCCGGACTACCCAACTCATATGCCTGCCACCATTGATAAGCCACTCCCCTGAGCCGAAACATAACAAAAGCAACCCCGCTCGTCTCCAATATACCCATAGTACGAAGAATGCGGTGACACTTCTCCAGGAAACCCTGTGCATCATCTGTCGCCAATCCACTGAAGGTAGGAGGGTGGTACTTCTTGTACCTCTCAAGTCTGAGCTGCTCTTCCTCAGATGTTGCTGCCCTAACCACGGGCTGAACTGGTACCACAAGTTGTGTTGTCATGACACCTGGAACCTGACCAACATGAACTCACTACTCTAGAGTGTGGGCGGCGAGAGTCTGAGCTCCTCCCCCGGTTTGTGAAGTAGCTGGTGCACCCGGAGTCAATGTACCAAACATATTCAGGAAATGTGTTAAGGTCTCCTGAAGTCCGGGGTAATAGCAGGCGCCTCCGGTACCTGCCCCCAACTAGAACTACTGGAGGCTCCTCAACTGCTGCTTTGGTAGGTGCTCTAGCTGTGGCACGTGCTCCTCGTCGGCCTCTACCTCTGCCCCTAGCGACATCCACTCCGGGGGTAACGTCACCAGGAACTGCAGCTCGTGTCCTCACCATCTGTGAGAGAATGGAATGACAAAAGTTTAAACTTCGAGATCAATGAACTTGCACGATAGGAATGAAGGAAGTGAATCTGTCCTAATAGTTCTGTAGCCTCTCGAAGATAAGTATATATGTCTCCGTATTGATCCGCAAGACTCTACTAAACTCGCTTATGACTCATAGCACCTATGAACCTAGAGCTCTAATACCAACTTGTCATGATCCAATTTTCCTTCCGTTGGGTATCGTGATGACACCTAATCTTAAGGCCTAGGTAAGCCTAACATTTACGGAATAACAACAAATAATAGATAACATCTAATTTTTGAAATAAATTCTTTATACAATACACATTTTCCCAAAAACCCGGTAGTACAAGTCATAAACTCTACAAAGTTTTACTACAACTTCTAAATACAACTGTTCAGAAATAAATAAAGACAGTGTATGAAAAAATTAGGACAGTGACTTCGAAGCCTGCGAACGCTGTAGTAGGTTTACCGTGAGTCTCCACAACAAAAATCGGCACTGGTAGCTAATGATCAACTGGCTACGAAATACCCGGATCTGTACAAAAAATGTGTAGAAGTGTAGTATGAGTACACCATAGCGGTACCCGGCAAGTATCAAGACTAACCTCGGTGGAGTAGTGACGAGGAACAATCAAGACACCTACTGGACTATACAACCTGAAATATTATGAGTATAGGAACAGCAAGTATAATAGCTACATGAAGACTACGCGCTATGGCTAACAATACAGTAATTGAAATCAGAAAGGAAGACAACAAGTGTCAGCGAAATACAAAAAATAATGACACAGAAGGATGAACAAAAACAAATCACAAATTCGAAATCACATATACAGATAGGACAAGTAATAACTCAGCAACAACGACTGTTTTCACATTAGGTTTTCAGCCAGTAAACTCGACAAGTTACCGAAACTCTGGCTAAACACAACTCACGGGTCCCAACACCTGAACCCTAAATCTTGGCATCCTGTGACCTCGTTGCATCTTATAACCGCACTGGCGACTCACGTGCCAAATATAGCCATTCTCACATAGAAGGCAAGTAAACAAGGATATTTGTATATTCTCAACAATATCAAGAAAACCTCTTAACCGATAAGGGTGCTTAACTACGTGTGTGCTTGTGCAAGTGTCCTAACATAATTTATACCATCTAGTAAACATAAGGAAAGAAATGGACAACGCATAGAATGTTTTCTCACAACTTTCACAAGATAAGGCTCACAAAGGTAAACATACTACTACAAGAATATCAACAACAAGAATTCCCCCAGGCCATCACAAGTCATCACAAAACAATCCTTGACAAAGCCCACCTTGTCTCGCCACGTGTGCAATAGTAAAGTAAATTCCCGCCTTGTCTCACCACACGTGCATAATCTTGTTCCCACCTTGTCTCGCCACAAGCGCAACCCACATATATATATCCCGCCTTGTCATGCCGTATGTGCAATTATCAATAGTAACTACAACACAACAGAAACCTCGTACATTATAATAACCACTACCGCATGGTAGAAACCTCGTGCATCACCACAACAAGTAAAACACAACAATGACAATAATACAAGAAATGGTAAATAAATCAACTCAAGAACCTTCGATCACAAGAAAAGGTAAAACTAGTTAACAAGGAAAAACCACAATAAGGAAAACTAGGCATGTTAAGATTAGCTCAACAAGGAAAAAAATAACATGTAACAATAGTCCCTCAGTGTACGGTTAAGTCCACTAAGGCATAGAACCTCTAAGCTTCTTTTAAGGTTGGACCATTACGAGAGGGATACATGTATTGGTAAAAAGAGTTTCACACGTGTAATAATTCTTGATTACTCAGCCAGTTATGTGGAGCAATAAAAACATGACAGCTGGACAGGATTCTGTAATGAGGAATGAGGCAAAGAGGCATGACACAATATACCTACGGGGTAATCAGCTACGGGAAACTCAACCTGATTGAGACAAGGAAGAGACACGGTCGGAATGAATCCGGACAGAGCTACGGGAAGATTCAAAGATCTTCAATTAATGATCCACACGTTACACAACCTTCACGCAACAATTATGGTTACTCTTTGTAATGTTACATTAATGTCATAATTAGTCATTAATATGCGATCAGTGTAAAAGGTAGACGTTATATTAAGAAATTCCTTATATAAGGGAATAAATATAACTTGTAAGGGACATTCGAACTACGATTATAATACACTTTACTTTCTGTGCATCTCATTATTATCTATTTACTTACTTATTCGCAATTATCATTATTACCTTGGTTATCTGAAACCCGCGTTCATCCTAAAAATAACTTTGGTCAAAGGATCTAATTCTTTTGTTAAACAAATTGGTTCTGTTACCGGGAATCTGATAATCTTTGTT
This sequence comes from Nicotiana undulata, assembly GCA_005239495.1. Taxonomy (NCBI): domain Eukaryota; kingdom Viridiplantae; phylum Streptophyta; class Magnoliopsida; order Solanales; family Solanaceae; genus Nicotiana; species Nicotiana undulata. The sequence continues at coordinate 11,078 of MDKH01105282.1, read as the reverse complement.
TACTTTTCAAGCAATATCCTCTGAACTGTGTCAAACCCCAACGATAATTACCAACAAAGGGATGGAACTCCATCACCCGCAGGAACCTCACGAGGTTCAAGGGAGAAATCCCCAGAAAGATCCAACAACAATAATAATGGTAACGATCAAATTGTGGAACAAGATCAAGTAAAGCAAATGATTGCAGAGTATGTAAGCTAGGCTTTGCAAGAATTCGCGAGGGGATTACCGACAACGTCACCATCGACACCACCCCCCAATAATACCATCACCGTGGAAATCCTCAGTCTGGGTTGGCAAACTTAGGAAGGGGAGATACTCCTAATGAATCTCTCGAAACGAGGCCAGGTATGTCTAATAGCTCTGAATTACAAACTTTATTACTAACCTTGCAAAAATAGGTGAAGGAACAAAATGATCGAATCGAACAAATTCCTGGAGTACCACATGTTATCAAAGGTATTGACGTTGATACATATTCTCAACAACCTTGGAAACCAAGCGCAACACCCTTGCCTATTCCCAAGAATTTCAAAATGCCTGATGTTTCTAAGTATGACGGGACAACTGACCCACGCGACCATGTGACTGCTTTTACCACCGGAGTTAAGGGCAACGACTTAACAAAACAAGAAATTGAATCGGTCTTAGTCAAAAAGTTTGGAGAAACACTTACCAAATGAGCACTAACCTGGTATTCTCTTCTCCCTGAAAACTCTATTGATTCTTTTGCTGAGCTTGCAGATTCCTTCATAAAAGCTCACTCCGGTGCGCAAAAAGCGGAGAAAAGAATGAAGGACATATTTAAAATAAAACAAGGAGACACGGAACTACTCCGTGAATTTGTATACAGGTTTCAACGAGAAAGAATGCTACTACCAAGGGTGCCTGATAATTGGGCAGCCATGGCATTTACAAGCAACTTAAATGACAAAAGTTCAGAAGCCACGAGAAGACTCAAGGAAAGCTTGAGAGAATTCCCAGCTACGACATGGAATGATGTCTATAACAGGTACATCACCAAGCTTCGTATAGAAGAAGATACCATTGCTCGTTCAAAAGACGAAGATCGTATCAGTTCCAAACGTTCCGAATCAGACAGAAGATCAGGTAAAAGCAGGTACGATCCTTATATGGGACCTTCGGGATGAGAAACTCGTCCCAGGTTCTAAAACTCTTGGTCAGAATATAGAACATCAAGCAGAGATGCGGGCTCATCCTCATCAAGATCCATAAAGGATCGAGATGAACGAACTAGAGGTAATGCACAAATTGGGGATCACACCTTCAATGTAAGTACTTCCGAACTAGTTTCAGTATTAAGAAATATGGGTGATAAGGTTCGATGGCCCAAAGAAATGTAGTCAAACCCAAATAAAAGGAACCTAGATTTCTGGTGTGAATTCCATAATGATCATGGACAAAGAACTGCAGATTGCAGATTTTTACAAGGTGAAATAGAACAATTATTGAAACATGGCTACTTAACATGATTGTTTAGTGAAAAAGGTAAGCATGCATACATGAAGAACAAGCAGGAGCCCCCAAAACCTCCATCTCCAAAAAGATCTGTCAACATGATACACGGAGGTGAAGAAGTAAACGGAGTGGTTTGCAAAGTAGCCACGAAGTTCACAATTACACACGGAAAACGGGTTCGTGAAAATCAGGAAGCAGACAATATAACCTTTGATGAGGTAGTTCAGTCAATATTATTTTGCTAAGAGTCGTGGAAGAAATGCTATTGGGGAGTCAAGTAATCCTGAAGGCACGAGCCATATCAGGGTTTGATAACTCTACGGTTATAACCAAAGGGGAAATTGAACTTAGCATTTATGCTGAGGGAGTGATAAAAAATACCAGGTTCCAAGTCATCGATACTGACATGGCTTATAATGTAATCATGGGAAGACCATGGATCCACGACATGAAAGCAGTACCATCCACCTTGTATCAGGTAATTAAATCCCCTTCCGAATGGGGAATTCAACAAATTAGAGGCGATCAGCAAACCGCGAGAAATATAAATTTCGTGGTACACTACAACAAAAAGGTAGAAGTGGAAGAATCAAAAGATAAGGAAATCTCCCAACGGAAAATGTTGCCCACACAGGTATGGAAAAATTAACTACCCAAATAGGTACGGAAGATATTATTGCTGAAACAGGTACGAAAGGAGATAGCCATGAGAAGGTGAATCAAGTTACCACAGAAGAAGTACCAAACCACACAGACATGGATTCCAGATCTGACATCATTCAGGAACCGGAGGAAGATGAACATATCAAAACAACCACAGAAGAGCTCGAATCTATTCCATTGTTCGAACAAAAGCCTGAACAGAAAGTTTACATAGGCACGAGGCTGAGCCCAAGCCGAAGAGGTAAATTAATTGATTATTTAAAAGCTAATATAGATTGCTTTGCATGGTCCCATTCAGACATGACAGGTATACCTCCAGAAGTGATGACTCATAAACTAAATGAAGATCCGTCCTTCATACCTGTTAAGCAGAAGAAAAGAAAGCAAGGACCATTCAAGAACCAAGTGATTGACTAAAAGGTACAAAAACTCTTGAAAATTGGTTCAATACGCGAGGTAACATACCCTAACTGGTTAGCTAACACTGTAGTGGTGCCTAAAAAGAATGGTAAATGGAGAGTATGCGTAGATTACACTGATTTAAATAAAGCATGCCCCAAAGATTCATTTCCATTACCACATATAGATCAAATGATTGATGCCACTGCAGGTCATGAATTGTTAAGCTTTCTAGATGCGTACTCTGGTTATAATCAGATTAAAATGGATCCCTCAGACGAGGAAAAAACTTCCTTTATTACAAACAGGGGGACTTGTTGTTACAAAGTCATGCCTTTTGGCTTGAAAAATGTTGGAGCCACATATCAAAGGCTAGTGACCAAGATGTTCCAGGAACATCTAGGGAAGACGATGGAAGTTTACATCGATGACATGCTGGTAAAATCAACACATGCGGAGGATCATTTCCAGCACCTCTCTATTACCTTTGAAATTTTACGCAGGTATAATATGAAATTGAATCCAGAAAAATGCGTCTTTGGTGTAGAATCAGGTAAATTTTTGGGCTTCCTTGTATCAAATAGAGGAATAGAGGTAAATCCTGCTCAAATTAAAGCTATTGAAGAAATACCCGATATACTTATGAACAAAAAGGAAGTTCAAAGACTAACGGGCAAAATTGCAGCCTTAGGAAGATTTATTTCCAGGTCTTCCGAGAAAAGCTTTAAATTCTTTTCAGTTCAAGAAGCAAAATCAGTTCGAATGGACTGGAGAATGTCAACAGACTCTCAAAGATCTGAAGGCTTATCTATCAAAACCCCCGTTGCTATCAAAGCCAAAAGAGTGGAAGAAGTTGTTTATCTACCTTGCCGTTGCAGAAATTGTCGTAAGTGCAGTACTGTTAAAGGAAGACAAAGGTAAACAATCTCCAATTTATTATGTAAGCAAGACTTTATTAGATGCTGAAACTAGATACCCACATCTAGAAAAATTAGCCTTGGCTCTAATTATGGCATCTAAAAAATTAAGACCATATTTCAATGTCATCCAATCACTGTTGTGACCTCATATCCATTGAGAAATATTCTGCATGAACAGGAATTGTCAGGAAGGTTAGCCAAATGGGCCATAGAATTAAGCGAGCATGACATAATGTATCAGCCTAGGACTGCAATAAAGTCTCAAATTTTAGCTGATTTTAATAATAGCATTGTTCCTGAAGTGAAAAAAGAGTTACAACTCTTTAACGGTGCTAATCCGGGTTTATGGACCCTATTTACTGATGGTTCTTCTAATGTAAAAGGTGTCGGCTTAGGCATAGTCTTAATATCACCCACGGGTGAAAAGACGCGGCAAGCTATCAAATGTTATCCTATAACTAACAATAAAGCGGAGTATTAAGCTGTCATTGCAGGGCTGGAACTGGCACGAGAATTCTCAATCGAGCAAATCGTAATCAAAAGTGACTCTCAGCTGGTAGTAAATCATATGCAGGGGACTTATATTGCTCGGGAGACTCGGATGCAACAATATCTAGAAAAGGCAATTCAAAACGTGGAAGGTAATACAAATACCTAGAGAAGAAAATCCAGAAGCAGATGCATTGGCTAACCTCGCAGCAGTTACAGAAGTAACAAATGAAGACAATACAATTGTCGTCCATCTGTTCCATTCAGCAATAGACCAAGATAAAAATGAGGTAACTTTTAACAATTTAACCTGGGATTGGAGAAACAAAATTTTAATTTTTTTGTAGAATGGCACCGTACCTGAAGACAAAAAAGCGGCTCAAGCACTTCGCCGAAAAGTTGTGCGGTACTTCCTCATTCGCAATTCTTTATATCGCAAAATGTTCGGAGGTCCTTTAGAAAAATGCCTCGGACCTAACCAAATGGAGTTCGTGATGAAGGAAGTCCACGAAGGACACTGTGGAAATCACGCAGGAGCAATATCCTTGGTCAAAACCCTAATCAGAGCTGGGTACTACATGCCTAAGGTGGAAGAAGTGGTTGCTGGCTTCGTATCCAAATGTGACAAATGCCAACGATTTGCTAACAACATGCACCGACCAGCAGAGTTATTGCACCCAGTGATATCGCCATGGCCGTTCATGAAATGGGGGATGGACATAGTGGGACCCCTTCCCATAGCTAAAGGAAAGGTATGGTTGTTACTCGTGTTACCTGACTATTTCACGAAATGGGTGGAGGTAGAAGCCTTTAAGCAAGTGCGAGAAAAAGAAGTAAAAAGCTTCATATGGAGAAATATAATATGCCGATTTAGAATACCGAAGGAGGTCGTATGTGATAATGGCCCGCAGTTCATAGGCTCGCAAATCACATAATTCTTCGAATACTAGCAAATCAGACGAATCACTTCAACACCATATCACCTCGTGGATAATGGGCAAGCTGAATCAACGAATAAGGTCATAATCAACAACCTAAAGAAAAGGTTAGAGAAAGCCAAGGGAAATTGGCCTGATGAATTACCGACAGTCCTATGGGTTTACAGAACAACTTCAAAAACACCCACGAGAGAAAATCCATTCGCGCTTGTTTATGGCTTAGAAGCCTTAATACCGGTGGAGATTGGCGAACCAAGTATAAGGTTTACAACAACCACGGAAAATACAAACAACGACGAGTTGACAACTAATCTGGACTTACTCGAACAAAGAAGAGAAGCCGCACTGATACGTATGGCAGCTAAAAAACAAATCATAGAGCGTTATTACAACCGGAAACCTCACCTTAGATACTTCAAAATTGGGGACTTCGTTCTCAAGAAAGTCTTCCAATCAACAAAAGAAGATGGTGCGGGAAATTTAAACCCAAATTGGGAAGGACCCTACAAAGTCCGAGGCATCGCTGGGAAAGGCGCCTATGAGCTGGAAGCTATGGACAGCAGGATCTTACCAACAAGCTGGAATGCCATCCATTTGAAGAAGTATTACTTCTAAGGAAAAGGAATACCCGCGGTCAGGTATCACTACGTTCGATTTCATATTTGTACAGTTAAATTTTACTAACCGTTTTAGATGACAGGCAAAAATCTAACCCATCACCAGATGATGATATTAGACCTACAAAGACGCGAGGAAGTAACTGAATTCTCGATCTAGGGTTACACTTTCTGATGGACGTTTTAAAGGGTTAAGCAGTCATCATCTAAAAACTATATACCTTCGAGTCCCGTATGTTTTTCCTTTTCAGGAAAAGGACCACAAAGAAGGAATAGTCAAGTGCTCGATATTTCATTCTTCAAAGCTCAAACACTTGAGGGACTATATAGTATGGAAGGCAAAGACGAAGCAAAGAAGACTATCAAAAAGTCAAAGCTCGAGCCTGAAGATCCATCTACCCAACAAGTCAAGTGCTACGAGCAAAATCGAAAGAGCCAAAGACTAAAAAACATAAAAGCATGATTCAAAAACCTTCGAACAATGTTCATAGATGTAAACAAACGTTCAGTTAAAAAGGCAAAATATTAGTAACGAGGGATAAATGCACATCTTTGTACTTATCTAGAAAACTGTTGTAACTAAAAACAATTGTGAATAAAGATCATCATCTTTATACTCATTCAGAAAACTATTGTAACTAAAAACAGTTATGAAATCTTTGTACTCATACAGAAAACTGTTAACAATAAAAAATAGTTACGGATGAAAGATCACTATCCTTGCATTTATTCAAAAAATTGTTATAAACAAAAAACAGTTACGAATGAAAAAGCATCACCCTCGTGTTTATTAAAAACTGTTGTCAATAAAAACAGTTACGGGAAAAAACTCATACCTTTATGAAAACTGTTACAAACAAAAAACAGTTATTCCCTTGTATTAACTCAAAATAACTGTTACATAAGGAAAACAGTTACGAAATACAAGTGTATATCAAACCTGTTAAAAGAAAACAGTTGCAACATGAGTTTTAGACGATAATCAAACACATGTAAAATGTTATGAAAGTTCGGCACAAAAACTTTCTTCAGAAACATTGTAAAACATGTGAAAAATTCCTATCTCTCTATTGCATTTTTACACCATTATGAAGTTGAGACGTCTTTTTCATTAAGTGTGATAAAAAAGGGCCCTCTTTCATAAAACTGTACCTACTACGAAAAGTTATGGATAATCCAAGCATTTTAATGCAAAACTCAGAGGTAAAACTTAAACCTCAAAAATGAAGCATGCAAAAGACTTAAAGAGTGGAACAAAAACTCAAAAGAAAAGTCATACTTGCATTAATATACTAACGGCTAAGTAAACTAAGTATTAACTTATACTTAGCCGTATAAAGTTTATATACATTCAGGTGCCCTATCTGATGACCCAAAAGGGCCATCCCTGTAATTTTAACTAAATCTGTATTTCGAGGCCTTGAAGGCCTCCGTTTATCTCACCTCGTTATTCATGCGCATCCCGGGCGCATAGCCGAGAAACCTATATGTGAAAAATTGATAAAATGATGAATTTATGATAATTATTTAAATAAAGTTGACTTTGGCCAACATTTTTTGTAAACGAACCCGGACCAATGATTTGATGGCCCCGGAGGGTCCGTAGAAAAATATGGGACTTGGGCGTATGCCCGGAATTGAATTTCGAGGTCCCAAGTCCGTGAAATGAATTTTTAAAGAAAATTGTTTTCTGAAAAATATAAAGGCTTTTGAAAATGAAATTAGATGTAAGATTTGTGTTATCGGGCCCGTATTATGGTTCCGGAGCCCAAAACAGGTTCAATATGGTTATTATGTGTTGTCTGTGAAATTTGGTAAGAAACGGACTTGGTTTGACATGAATCAGACTAAAAATGGAAAATTTGAAAGTTAATGAAGTTTTGAGAATTTATGGATTTTGAGGTTTAATTTGACTTTTATGATGTTATTTTGGTGAATTAATTACTCGAATAAGTCCGTAGGATGTTTTTGAGGTTGTGTGCATAGTTAGTTTTGAGTCCCGAGGGCTCGGGTGAGTTTCGGGTAGATGTCGGAGTGCAAATGCCTTAGAAAAATCTGGTGTTTTATGTTGTCATCTGGTGTCCAGTGATTTCTTCTCTGAGATCGCGGTGCAGCTCACGCGATCGCGGAGCCTAGGGGTATTTCTCTATGCGACCGCAAGGGGCCACACGCGATCGCATAGCGTACAAGGATCTGGGGGCTGGGTAGTTCATCACTCTATGCGAACGTGGTCGCTTGGTCGCGATCGAGAGGCTCATTGTCCAGTACTTGCCGCGACCGCACTCATCTCTTCGCGATCGCAGTGACCTGGGTTCAGTACTCTCCGCGATCGCAGGGGACCTGTCGCGATTGCGAAGGCCAATTTTGCCCAGTTATCTAAAAGTCCAAAATTAGAATATTCATTACAGGATTTTGATATTTTTCACTACCATCTCCTTCTACACACCTCTTTTGGACATTTTTGAAGAGCTTCATCACCATAACTTCGCAGGTAAGCAATTCTAACTTTATTTCCTTCCATTTGCATCAACCTTTGTTAGATTCTAGGCCTAAAATCATGGGATTAAAGGGTAGAAATTGGGGTTTTGGGTAGAGTTAGGGCTTTTCGAATTTTTGGTAATTCAACCTCATTTTGGGGTCGGATTTCAAAACAAATTGTATCTTCGAGCTCGTGGGGGAATGGGTGATCGGGTTTTGGTCCGAACCTTGTGTTTGGACCAAGCGGGCCCAGGTTCGAAATTTTGAATTTTTGGAAGAATGTTGGGAATTCTATAATTAGGCCTTGGAATTGAATTGTTGCGTAATTATTGATATTATTGAGTCGATTATGTCTAGATACGATCGTTTTGGAGTCGATTTCGAGAGGAAAAGCGGTGCTAGAGGCTTGATTTGCATTCTTGGAGCCGAGGTAAGTGTTTGACCTAACCTTAGCTTGAGGGAATATGTATAGAGTCTTATTTTCTATGTGTTATTCCATTTCCAACGTATAGGTGAGGTGAAGGGTACCTATATGTTGTGGTCGAGCATGCCCGTGAGTCGAACTTGATCATTTATATAGTGTTTTTGATATTCTCTGTGCAATGAATCAATTGTTGTTCTGGAAGTGATACATTGAGGGCAGTTCAAGATGTAGATTGTTATTGATTATTCGCCCGGTTGAGGATCATTTGTTAAAATTATACCTCAGAGTGAGATTGGTTATAGCTGAGTCCCTTGCCGGGACGGTAGAATACTTGTTGATTATTTCTGTGCATTTGAGGTTTCTTATTATTGTCTTTCCTATCAATTATTGCTTTTACATATGTTATGCACGATGGGACATTCCGTGCTGAGTGATTGTGAGGTTATGCACGAGGGGACATTCCGTGCCGAGCGATCATTTATTATTTAAGCACGAGGGGACATGCCGTGCCGTTTCTGTTTATTTACTTGTTCGGAGATGTACTTCCTGCTGTTATTTTTACATTTCAACTGTTATCTTGTTCTGTTGTTTCAGATAGTTGTTTCAATTTATCCCCAGCATGTTATCCCCCGTTGTTGCATTTTCTTGCTCATTTCCTGCCATTATTTCCTGTTATATTATTGAATTATACATGTGTTATTTGTTGTCGTGTCCTAGTCTCGTCACTACTTCGCCGAGGTTAGGCTCGGCACTTACTCAGTACATGGGGTCGGTTGTACTGATGCTACACCTGCACTTCTTTATGTTGTGCAGATTACGGAGCTGGACCTAGTGGACACTGACATAGGGAGTATCCTTCAGTCCACACAGGCGACACCGAGGTAGTCTCACAGACGTTCGTGGGCCTTGGCGTCACCATCTATCTTTTCCTTCTTTCTTATTTGTATTTCCAGACAGTTGTACTTGTTCATTTTAGACTCTTGTTGTAGAAATCTTAGACTGTCCGTGATATTCGTGACACCAGTTCTGGGGGTTTATGTACGGAATTTTGTAATATTTATTTTATTAAGTTGATGGATTCTTAGCTTCCGTGTTCGTATTTATTTGTTCAGGTTTATTGTTGTTCTTTTGATTATAGTAAATAAAGAAAATAGTGAATTTAACCAAAACCGTTGGCTTGTCTAGCAAGTTCAACGTTAGACGCCATCACGGCTTGAAGGTGAGATTTCGGGTCGTGACAAGTTGATATCAGAGCACTAGGTTGCTTAGGTCTCACAATTCACGGACAAACTTGGTAGAGTCCGAGGGATCGGTACGGAGACGTCTGTACTTATCCCCCAGAGGCTGCAAAGTTAGGAATAACTTCACTTTTTCTTCTTCTCTGTCATGCGATTTGAATTCTAAATGCTAATTGAGTTTTTATTCTATTCTCTCGCAGATGACGAGAATGCGTGCTTCCTCATCTACCGATCAGCAGCCCGATCCTCCTGTTGCAGCTCCTGCGAGGGGCCGAGTACGAGGCTGAGGCTGTGCTAGAGGCCGAGGTAGGGGCAGGGCTCAGCCTAGAGCAGCAGCCCCAGTAGAGGACCCACAAGTAGACTTTGCCGGTGATGTTCCTTCTCAGACGGTTCCAATTGGACCAACTCAGGTCCCAGAGGGGTTCATTGCCACCCCGGTTCTTCAGGACACTCTTGTCCGCTTAGTGGGACTTATGGAGAGCGTGGCTCAAGTCGGTCTTTTTCCTACTGCACCAGCCATCTCTCAGGCTAGAGGAGGGCCCCAGACTCCAGCTACTCGCACACCAGAGCAGCTAGCTCCTCAGTTCCAAACTCCGGCACCTCAGACAGTTGGAGTAGCTCAGCCGGGTATTGTAGCACCAGCAGTTGAGAGAGCAGCTATGTCAGCAGATTCCCTATGGAGATTGGATCGGTTCACCAAGTTATTCCCTACTACTTTTACTGGTGCACCATCAGAGGATCCCCAAGATTTATTGGACAGTTGTTATGAGGTTCTTCGGAACATGGGCATTGTGGAGACCAATGGGGTCGAGTTTGCTACTTTTCGTCTTTCTAGTACCGCTAAGACTTGGTGGAGAGACTATTGCTTGACCAGAACAGCTGGGTCTGCACCTTGATACGCTCAAATTACACCTTAAAATAGTGTAAAGCGGTTGAAGTCAAATATAATAACCCAACAAGGTTGGGGTCGAAACCCACAGGGAATAGGCGTGAAACGATTACTTTGGTAGTGTGAATCTCAACTTAAATCGTATCTCTATTCCGTTAAGGTAACAAAAATATGGGAATTGACTGTGTAAGGACTTAATTGCAATAGTGACAAGTATGATTAATTAGAGTTGTAATTAATATGATTAACTAAACCAAGGTTGTGTCCCCTTCAATGAAATGTAATGCTAATGGGTATTAATATGATATATTTCTAATGGAAGGTCCTTTAGATATGCAAATGATTTCTAAATGACTACCCAATATTTTCCAATAATTGGGTAGTATTTCCTCTTTATGATTTTTCCAAATATAAAAGAGTTTCAATGAAGAGTAATCAGTTAATGCCAAATAAAATCAATTTATTCCTAAGCGATTCTATTAGGTTTAAAGCCTTGAGTCTTTGATATTTACTCCTACCAATTCTAACTCACTTTTCCAAGCTA
>ML271566.1:0-32385 GCA_005239495.1 Nicotiana undulata | reverse complement strand
CCCCCCCCCGCTTCCCCGGTCCCGCCCTGGTGTTGTGGGCCAACCCCCCCCCCCCCCCAATAGTTTCGTGGTGGTTGTGTGTGATTTTCAGGGTACTAGTTGCGGCTGGCAAGGTGAGCGCGTGACGCACGGGCAAGAAGAGCGGAGCATCACCGGCTAGTGCGTGAAATAGTTGGCGGGAGTCGGAAGGGTGCACGAAAGAGTTCTGTGAACTCGAGTACTTCAAGACATATTTCCAGGTTCTTTCCATTGGGAGTTGGTACCTCCCGTTGCCCTGTCTACCTTTTATGATAATTAAATTGTGGCTATTTAGTTAGAATCACATTCAGCATATTATTAGAGTTCTTGTAGCTACTTGTTATTTTCTAGTTTGGATCCTTGTTAGTGATTTCTGTAGTCTTTCGGAGGTATAGTGGCTGTGGTTGGGGATGGTAGAGTAAGGTCATGTCCTCGGGGGTGTCGGGGGTGAGAAGGGGGGTGGGGAATGAGGGAGCTCGTACATTGAGGATTGGGTCGTGGAACATAGGCACGCTAACGGGTAAGTCTATTGAGTTGGCGAAGATTCTCCAAAAGAGAAGGGTCAATATAGCGTGTGTCCATGAGACTAGGTGGGTAGGGTCGAAGGCGAGGAATGTGGACGGGTATAAGTTGTGGTACTCTAGGGTCGTGAGGGGTAATAATGGAGTGGGTATCTTGGTGGATAGGGATCTTAGATAGTCTGTGGTTGAGGTTAGGCGAGTGAATGATAGGTTAATGTGTATTAAGTTGGTGGTTGGTGAGTGCGCCCTCAATGTCGTTAGCGCTTATGCGCCGCAATCGAGCTTGGATGAGGAGGTTAAGAGGCACTTTTGGGAGGGTTTGGACGAGATTGTGCGTAGTATTCCTACTTCTGAAAGGTTATCTATGGGAGGGGATTTTAATGGCCATATTGGGTCGGCCGCTGGTAGCTATGGCGAGGTGCATGGTGGCTTTGGCCTTGGAGATAGGAACGGAGGAGGTACTTCGCTGTTAGATTTCGCTAAGGCTTTCGAGCTAGTGATTGCAAACTCGACTTTTCCGAAGAGGGAGGAGCATATGGTTACTTTCCAAAGTTCGGCGGTGAAGACCCATATTGACTACCTTCTCCTCAGAAGGTGTGATAGAGGGTTGTGCAAGGATTGCAAGGTTATCCCCGAAGAGTCCCTCGCGACTCAGCATAGGATCTTAGTGATGGACGTTTGCATTTGTTAAAGAGGAAGAAGAGGAACGCTCGGGGCCGATCGAGGATTAGATGGGGAGCTTTGACTAAGGATAAAGCCCAGGAGTTGGAGAGGAGGTTATCCGCTATTGGCGCTTGGAGGAGTAGTGGGGACGCGAGCTCTATGTGTTCAACGACGACGAGCTATGTGAGGGAGGTGGCGAGGGAGGTGATAGGGTTGGCGAAGGGTTATTCTGGCAGGCACCAAGGCGACTGGTGGTGGAATGATGTAGTCCAAGGTAAAGTGGAGGCGAAGAAGGTAGATTATGCAAAGTTGGCAGGGAGCTCAAGCGAGGATGGGAGGAGAGTGAATAGAGAGAGGTACAAGGTGGCGAGGAAGGAGGCGAAGCTGGCGGTCACGGAGGCTAAGAATGCGGTGTTTGGTCGTCTGTACGAGGAATTGGGGAAAAAGGTGGGGACAGGAAGTTATTTCGGTTGGCTAAAGCGAGGGAGAGGAAGGCTCGGGATCTAGACCGAGTAAGGTGCATCAAAGACGAGGATGGTAGAGTATTGATAGGGGAGTCCCAGATTAAGCAGAGATGGCAGTCGTACTTCCGTGGTCTTCTAAACGAGGAGGGGGACCGGGATATAGAGCTGGGGGATTTAGGGCATTCATAGAGTCTCCGAGATTTTGGGTATTGCAGGCGCATTAGGGTTGAGGAGGTCGTGGGGGCTTTGCGTAAGATGAATAGGGGTAGAGAGACAGGGCCAGACAAAATTCCGGTTGAGTTTTGGAAGTGTGTGGGTAGAGCAGGATTGGAGTGGATGACTAGTTTTTTCAATGTAATTTTTAGGACTAAGAAGATGCCGGAGGAGTGGAGGTGGAGTACAGTGGTGCCGTTGTACAAGAACAAATGTGATATCCAGTGTTGTAACAACTATAGGGGTATCAAGTTACTAAGCCATACCATGAAAGTGTGGGAGAGGGTGGTTGAAGCGAGGGTGAGGAAGACGACGTCTATATCCGACAACCAATTTGGGTTCATGTCAGGTCGCTCCACTACGGAAGCTATCCACCTTATTAGGAGGTTGGTGGAACAGTACATGGATAAGAAGAAGGATCTGCACATGGTATTTATTGACTTGGAGAAAGCGTATGACAAGGTCCCTATGGAGGTGCTCTGGAGATGTCTTGAGGCAAAGGGCGTGCCGGTAGCCTACATAAGAGCGATCAAGGACATGTATGATGGAGCTAAGACTAAGGTTAGGACCGTGGGAGGCAACTCGGAGCATTTCCCGGTTGTTATGGGGTTACACCAAGGCTCAGCGCTTAGCCCATTCCTATTTGCCTTGGTGATGGATGCACTGACACACCATATTCAAGGGGATGTGCCGTGGTGTATGTTATTTGCTGATGACATAGTTCTAATTGATGAGACGAGGGTTGGTGTTAACGAGAGGTTGGAGGTTTGGAGACAGACCCTCGAGTCAAAGGGTTTCAAATTAAGCAGGTCCAAGACTAGGTGCCTGGAGTGCAAGTTTAGCGCTGAGTCGAGGAATGTAGGCAGCGACGTGAGTCTTGGATCACAGGTCATCCCCAAGAAAGATAGCTTCAAGTACCTTGGGTCGGTGATTTAGGGGGACAGAGAGATCGACGAGGACGTCACTCATCGTATAGGGGAGGGCTGGATGAAATGGAGGCTTGCATCTGGAGTTTTGTTTGACAAGAAAGTGCCACTGATACTTGAAGGTAAGTTTTATAGGGCGGTGGTTACACCGACCATGTTGTATGGAGCAGAGTGTTGGCCGGTTAAGAACTCTCATATTCAGAGGATGAAGGTAGCAGATATGAGGATGCTTAGGTGGATGTGCGGGTACACCAGAATAGACAAGATTAAGAATGAAGTTATTCGGGAGAAGGTGGGCGTGGCCCCTGTCGATGATAAGATGCGGGAATCGAGGCTCAGATGGTTTGGACACATGCGGAGGAGAAGCCTTGATGCTCCGGTGAGGAGGTGTAAGAGGTTGGCGGTGGTGGGTACGAGAAGAGGTAGAGGGCGGCCTAAGAAGAATTGGGGAGAGGTGATCAGGCAGGACATGGCTAGACTGCAAATTTCCGAGGATATGGCCCTTGATATGAATGTTTGGAGGTCTAGCATCAGGGTTGTAGGCTAGGGGGTAGTAGGGCTCTCCCTTTTTATTCCTGGGGTGGGACGGGGGTTGGATAAGGTTGATCTTAGACGACTTGCGGTTTTTGTTGAGCGCACACTATGCTTGCTGTTTATCTTAGCCCCGGGCCTTAGATACTGGCTAATGTTATTGCATGTCATTTATCTTATGGTTTCTATGCTTATGTTACTATTTCTACGGTTTCTGCTGGAGTTACTAACGGTTTGTCTTTTCCTGTTTTCATCTCCGTATTCCTGAGCCGAGAGTCTATTGGAAACAGCCTCTCTGCCCCTGTCGGGGCAGGGGTAAGGTCTGCGTACGCATCACCCTCCCAGACCCCACTCTGCGGGACTTTACTGGGTAGTTGTTGTTGTATAATATATATATATATATATATATATATATATATATATATATATATATATATATATATATATATATATATATATATATATATTAAAAGCCTTAAGGCCATTAGCGAAATGTCGTTCGCCTTTTTTACCCTTTAAGAATATATTTTATATTGGACAAAGTAGTAATTTTGATTATTTTTCTAATATGTAGGAATTGTCATTAATTATTTTTCTAACATGTTGATACAATCATTTAATTAAATGCCTAATATTTAGGACTTTGATATGGAAAATCTTACAATTATCTTTTTGTTGTAAATTTTTTTGTTTAAGAGTCTTGACTGCTCTTTTCTTTTCGTTAAATTTTTTAGGTTTAGTAGTGTTTTTTCCCTTTTTCTTTTCACTCCTTTTCTTCATATAATTATGTAATTTGATTATTACAATGAGCTATAGCTATTTATTCTTTTTCTAATTCGTCACAAATAATTCATATAATATTTATTATTAATTAAAAAGTTAAATAATTTGCATTTTACTCTTGAATTTTTTTGTTATCACTTTAATCATTTAATTAATTCATATAATATTTATTATTAACTGTATTATATGTTGGATAAAATTGTCAATACAAGTAAAATATTTTTCTTGAAAAGAATTGCCATAAGATAGAAAAGGGAGAATAAAAGAATAGAAAGTAGGAAACTTCTTCTTACTTGATATCCCTAACGACAGAGAAGATAAAATATGGTCCTTTGATGGCTCGCATTTTCAATGGAAAAAAGCTAAAAAAATAAGACAATAACTACGAAGGACAAAATTTTCGTAGTTTATAAAGAAAAAAGAACAAGACAATAATTAAGTAGAAAACTCATTAATTAATTTCCCTATTAAAAAAAGTCAAATTTTGTAGGTTAAAAAGGAAAAAAGAATAGATAATAAGTAGGGAACTTATTCTTTAATATCGAAATTAAAGAGTGTAAAAAAACAGTTAATATCCCAATTTTTATTTTTCATGAACACTTTCTTTTAGTTTTTTGGATGGTCACTGATTTCATCTACCTATAAAAGACTATTTGTAGGTCGANTGTTTATCTTAGCCCCGGGCCTTAGATACTGGCTAATGTTATTGCATGTCATTTATCTTATGGTTTCTATGCTTATGTTACTATTTCTACGGTTTCTGCTGGAGTTACTAACGGTTTGTCTTTTCCTGTTTTCATCTCCGTATTCCTGAGCCGAGAGTCTATTGGAAACAGCCTCTCTGCCCCTGTCGGGGCAGGGGTAAGGTCTGCGTACGCATCACCCTC
This sequence comes from Nicotiana undulata, assembly GCA_005239495.1. Lineage (NCBI taxonomy): Eukaryota > Viridiplantae > Streptophyta > Magnoliopsida > Solanales > Solanaceae > Nicotiana > Nicotiana undulata. Next base: position 27,379 of record ML271566.1, on the reverse strand, counting down.
CCAGACCCCACTCTGCGGGACTTTACTGGGTAGTTGTTGTTGTATAATATATATATATATATATATATATATATATATATATATATATATATATATATATATATATATATATATATATATATATATTAAAAGCCTTAAGGCCATTAGCGAAATGTCGTTCGCCTTTTTTACCCTTTAAGAATATATTTTATATTGGACAAAGTAGTAATTTTGATTATTTTTCTAATATGTAGGAATTGTCATTAATTATTTTTCTAACATGTTGATACAATCATTTAATTAAATGCCTAATATTTAGGACTTTGATATGGAAAATCTTACAATTATCTTTTTGTTGTAAATTTTTTTGTTTAAGAGTCTTGACTGCTCTTTTCTTTTCGTTAAATTTTTTAGGTTTAGTAGTGTTTTTTCCCTTTTTCTTTTCACTCCTTTTCTTCATATAATTATGTAATTTGATTATTACAATGAGCTATAGCTATTTATTCTTTTTCTAATTCGTCACAAATAATTCATATAATATTTATTATTAATTAAAAAGTTAAATAATTTGCATTTTACTCTTGAATTTTTTTGTTATCACTTTAATCATTTAATTAATTCATATAATATTTATTATTAACTGTATTATATGTTGGATAAAATTGTCAATACAAGTAAAATATTTTTCTTGAAAAGAATTGCCATAAGATAGAAAAGGGAGAATAAAAGAATAGAAAGTAGGAAACTTCTTCTTACTTGATATCCCTAACGACAGAGAAGATAAAATATGGTCCTTTGATGGCTCGCATTTTCAATGGAAAAAAGCTAAAAAAATAAGACAATAACTACGAAGGACAAAATTTTCGTAGTTTATAAAGAAAAAAGAACAAGACAATAATTAAGTAGAAAACTCATTAATTAATTTCCCTATTAAAAAAAGTCAAATTTTGTAGGTTAAAAAGGAAAAAAGAATAGATAATAAGTAGGGAACTTATTCTTTAATATCGAAATTAAAGAGTGTAAAAAAACAGTTAATATCCCAATTTTTATTTTTCATGAACACTTTCTTTTAGTTTTTTGGATGGTCACTGATTTCATCTACCTATAAAAGACTATTTGTAGGTCGACTTCTTAAATTAAAATTTTAAAACTAATTTTTTGTTGAAAAAGGGGTTTAAAACTTCTATAAATGAAGCTAATATTTTATACTTATTATCATAAATTCTTGATAGTAAGCCTTGAGGTAATTTGCTTTGTGCTTTGAGGTAAATTTTTTAACGTTTAAACTGTTTCTTGATGTTTTGTAATAATAGACGTTCTCTTCAAGTTTTGTAGTAACAAAAGTTCTTGCATTTTCTACATAGCTATCAATTCAAGTCTGTAATCTAAAAGATAAATAGATGTTTAAGTTTATATAACTAGAATAGATATTCTTGTAATTTTTCTAATAATTTTTGTATTTTAAATATATTACGTGTGAGAAATATATGTGTTTAACAAATTTATTTTTCGTGAGCATGTAATTGCTGCTTTGTGAAAAAAATCTGTAAAAAAAACGTTTACATGAAATTAGAAAGAATGAGCTTGAAATATTTAAGAATAGAGCAATCAAACTTTATAGAGAAAGATATAACAAAGTAGTACTAGTAGTAAAACTGATAATGTATATGGCTGAAGAACACATAAGCAATAAAATTAACATCATTATTGGAGATGCTAGGAATATGACTGCCACCAAAAGATTACAATCTTAAAACATAAATTCATTAATAATTAATGTCGGATCTAAAATATGTTTGTATTTTAATGATCTCTAATGATTTCTTCAATTGGATATAAGACTTGATCTCATTGACAAGGAGGGGTGGCTTTTTAAATGTTTTTTTCTATTTGAAGTCTAACTTCTAGCTTTACCATCTGAAAATCTAAGCTTTTCAAGTTTTTTTTTTTGTTGTTGTTGTTGTTGTTGTTATTGTTGTTGTTGTTGTTGTTGTTGTTGTCATTCCTCTATTTTTTCTCACCTTTCCAATACCAAACAAAAAGAAGTTTGTACTACAGAAAAAAATTGTTAATTAGTTTACATTGTTTGTATCCTATAGAATGAACTTAAGAATGTATATCATTCAAAAAATATTGGAAAAAACTCTTAAATCTTCAAGAGTTTATGTATTCTTGCTAAGAAAAACATAAAAACTTTTAAAATAGTAATAAAATAAAAATAAAATAAATTTATAGTTGAATATATCGACCAAGATGATTGAGGACTTTTTAGTGTTATCTTTTTCTTTATTAGCTAAATAAGAACAAGAAACATCATTTTGAAGAACTTAATTTTTATTTATGTAAATGCCTTTATAGCTCAAAGACTATTCGTTAATATAATATTTACGTAATTTTTAAAATTAGTATTTATTAAGAGGGGATACACGCGCAACGCACGTACCCTACGACTAGTATATATATATATATATATATATATATATATATATATATATATATATATATATATATATATATATTATTGACTTAGATGTCAATGTTTTTTCTTAACTTCAAGTCAGTTAAATGGAGCGTCAAATGTTTTTGTGGCCCATTACAAATTTGTTCTTAGTTTTATGATCTTATATTTTCTTTTTACACTGAAAGATTTACTTCTACACATAAAAAATCTAATTTTTACACGTAAGAGATCTAAAAAAAATATTTTCTTAATTTCAACATTGTAAAAAGTCATGGATGCGTAAAAGCCTCAAATGGAACAAGAGTAGTATGTGAAAAACCACGTATGCTTTAATTTTCATCCATGTATTTTGCCGTCTGAGTAGATTGGTTAATTATAACTTGGCCTTGATGGTGTCTCCCACTCCTTCCTAATTTCCATTGGCCTCCATTCAAACAGAAGTCAAGTATTCTAATACTTAATAAAAAGAAATGCGCCACTGCTTGGTCTTGAACCAGATTCATGTGAAAAGAAGGCCACTGAAAATGCTATCTGGAGCGTAGAACATGAGTGCAGGCTAGCCCCAGCTGTTAACCCCCCCTGCTAAAATAAGAAAATAGAATATGGTAAGAAAATCAGAACAACACCTAATAATTTTCACTTCTTTTTTTTCTAATCACTCTTCTATGTCATTTCCATTGCTATTTTCTTGCAATTTTGTTTAGTAATTACAAAACTACAAGTCAGTTTCCTTGTACATGAATTGTTTATTTCATGTTTCTTTTATTTGAGCTTTCATTAAGAGAAGGCGTGTTTAGTATTTTCCAACTAGAATAGGTACAATTTGTCATATATTTTGAGAAGAATCGCCCGATAGACGTGTGTACTTGTTCTCATTTGTCCCAATCCCTATAATTAACAAAGTTTCATCCAAATATTTATAGTTGTTCAAAATCAATATTTTATCTCAAATCGCATGATGCTAGAATCCACGTTAGATAAAAGTATGCCACATCAACCCTTTTGACATTTTCACCCCTTTTAAAACATTTTTACACGAAAAAAGAAATAATCCTTCTATCTTTCTTCCTCTTTTTTTTTCTTTTTTCTCCACCATCATCGTCTCCTAATTGTACTAGCTCCAACACTTGAATCCGACCACCAGATAACACCATGAACAATATCCTTCCACTCCCAACTCCTCCGTAAGAACCCTTATCCCACCTCTAGCTGAATACCTTATCTCCACTATTTTTCTTCCTCTCCTAAACACAATTGGCCAACTATAGTAGCAACCCAATTCTGTTTCTCTTTTCGCCATTTTCGTTCATCTTTACTCCTTCACGCATTCACGATTTCACTAGCTTCAAATCCCTCTTCCTCCCCCATTAAGATCTTGCTTCCCAGAAAAGGATTTCTAATATTATAATCCATCATATTTTAGTAAATTTAACTACATCCCTATATAACAACAACCATACTAGAATAATAAAAACTAAAGATTTCTATCAATCTGATGTTTGGCTAAAATTCTATATTTTTGCATGTGATTTGCCTTGCATTATGCCTTGATCTTGTTAACTTTGGTGTGAATATTTGTGACTCGAGCTTAATAATGGTAGTTTTATGTACAGGAGTCAATTGGAAGTGATTTGGGGATTTTGTATGCAAATTGACATAAAAAAGGGAAGAATTTGGAGGAAGTATAAGTTGGTGCCAGGAATGCTTGGACATGAATTAGAGAAAAGTTGCACGAAATGGTACCTTAGAGCTACAAAATGGAGCAACAAAAGAAAATGTGCAAGGCAATGAAAAGTCATGTCCATAGACAGTGCAAGGCATTGTTCAGGGCACTGTCATTGAAGCCCAAGATAGTGCCTCGCGCAGAAACAATAGCGCCATAGACAGTGCCTCGCACATAAATATTGGTGCCCCAGACAGTGCCTCGCGACGATGATTCCATCCAAGCAAATTTTAATTCCTCACTAGGGGTATTTTAGTGATAGGTTCTATAGGAACTGGACGATTCTATTCGGTCAAATACCTAGCGACAAACTCCTATGTTCTTTTTATTACGGTATTTATGAACAAGTTCCTGGATAACAAGCCTAAAGGTTTTATTCTTGATGAGATTGATATTGATGATAGTGACAATATTGATGATGGTGACAATCTTGATGCTAGTGACATATCGATCGTGACCTTGATACGGAGCTGGAACTGCTAACTAGGATGAATGGGCTAACTATGGATATGATGCCGAAAATAGACCGATTTTATATCACCCTTCAATTGAATTATCAAATNATGAATGGGCTAACTATGGATATGATGCCGGAAATAGACCGATTTTATATCACCCTTCAATTCGAATTAGCAAAAGCAATGTCTCCTTGCATAATATGGATTCCAAACATTCATGATTTGGATGTGAATGAGTCGAATGACTTAGTCCTCGGTCTATTAGTGAACCATCTCTCCAGGGATTGTGAAAGGTGCTATACTAGAAATATTCTTGTTATTGCTTCGACTCATATTCTCCAAAAAGTGGATCCCGCTGTAATAGCTCCGAATAAATTAAATACGTTCATTAAGATACGAAGGCTTCTTCTTCCACAACAGCGAAAGCAATTTTTCACTCTTTCATATACTAGGAGATTTCACTTGGAAAAGAAAATGTTCCATACTAACATATTCGGGTCCATAACCATGGGTTCCAATGCACGAGATCTTGTAGCACTTTCCAACGAGGTCCTATCGATTAGTATTACACAGAAGAAATCAATTATAGACACTAATACACTTAGATCCGCTTTTCATAGACAAACTTGGGACTTGCGATCCCAGGTAAGATCGGTTCAGGATCATGGGATCCTTTTCTATCAGATAGGAAGGGCTGTAGCACACAATGTACTTCTAAGTAATTGCCCCATAGATCCTATATCTATCTATATGAATAAGAAATTATGTAATGAAGGGAATTCTTATTTGTACAAATGGTACTTCAAGCTTGGAACGAGCATGAAGAGATTAACAATACTTCTTTATCTTTTGAGTTGTTCTGCCGAATCGGTCGCTTAAGATCTTTGGTCTTTATCCANTCTTTTGAGTTGTTCTGCCGGATCGGTCGCTCAAGATCTTTGGTCTTTATCCGGACCCGATGAAAAAAATGGGATCACTTCTTGTGGACTCGTTGAGAATGATTCTGATCTAGTTCATGGCCTATTAGAAGTAGAAGGCGCTCTGGTGGGATCTTTACGGACAGAAAAAGATTACAATCAGTTTGATAGTGATCGAGTGACATTGCTTCTTCGGCCCGAACCAAGGAGTCCCTCAGATATGATGCAAAACGGCTCTTGTTCTATCCTTGATCAGAGACTTATCTATGAAAAATATGAATCAGNTATTAGAAGTAGAAGGCGCTCTGGTGGGATCTTCACGGACAGAAAAAGATTGCAGTCAGTTTGATAATGATCGAGTGACATTGCTTCTTCGGCCCGAACCGAGGAATCCCTTAGATATGATGCAAAACGGCTCTTGTTCTATCCTTGATCAGAGATTTCTCTATGAAAAATCTGAATCGGAGTTTGAAGAAGGGGAGGGAGAAGGAGCCCTTGACCCGCAGGAGGATTTATTCAATCACATAGTTTGGGCTCCTAGAATATGGCGCCCTTGGGGCTTTCTATTTGATTGTATCGAAAGGCCCAATGAATTGGGATTTTCCTATTGGTCCAGGTCATTTCGGGGAAGGGGGATCATTTATGATGAAGAGGATGAGCTTCAAGAGAATGATTCAGAGTTCTTGTAGAGTGGAACCATGCAGTACCAGACACGAGATAGATCTTCCAAAGAACAAGGCCTTTTTCGAATAAGCTAATTCATTTGGGACCCTGCAGATCCACTCTCAATTATTTGCAGATGAAGAGATGTCAAAGGGGCTTCTTACTTCCCAAACAGATCCTCCTACGTCTATATATAAACATTGGTTTATCAAGAATACACAAGAAAAGCACTTCGAATTGTTGATTAATCGTCAGAGATGGCTTAGAACCAACAATTCATTATCGAATGGATTTTTCCGTTCTAATACTCCATCCGAGAGGCATCAGTATTTATCGAATTTGTTCCTATCTAACAGAACGCAATTGGATCAAATGACAAAGACACTGTTGAGAAAAAGATGGCTTTTCCCGGATGAAATAAAAATTGGATTCATGTAACAGGAGAAAGATTTCCTATTCCTTAGCCGGAAAGATATGCGGCCATGAAAGAGGGATTACGTGGAATAGAATTGACTGGGTGGTAGAGTCGTGGAAACACTTAGTTCTTCCATATTTTGGACCTTAGCTCCATGGAATAATATGTTACTGTTGAAACACGAAAGAATTGAAATCTTATATCAAAACACTATGTATGGATGGTATGAACTGCCTAAACAAGAATTCTTGAACAACAAATAACTAGTTCAAATATTCACGACCAAGAAGTACTAGATTCTCTTTCGGATAGGCCCTGAAAGGAGAAGGAAGGCTGGAATGCCAACAGACGTCTATTATATTGAATTTACCTGAAAGTCCCCATTTTGGGAACGTCTAGTGCCAAAGTCACTTAATAGGTAAGTCGCCAATCCCTGGACTATGTAATGTACTTTATCTGCTGGGTTACTGATCGGCTCCAACCCTGCACCACTATATAATGGCGAGGAGTGGTCGATGCAGCTTTTACCCGAAAGGTCGGGATCTATCCACAGGGAGTTAAGATTGGTTGGGAGTTGAGTTTCTATCTAATCTAGCTATGTGCGTTATCTTTAATTACACTTATAACCATGAGTGGGTTTGATTCTATTCTAATTGCATTACTATTAATTTCTGAAAATAATCTAAGTATAGTGTTTTTGTAGGAGTTTTCTCAATTGATAAAAAGCACTAGGGAAGTGACTTACACCTAGACAAGTATCTAATGGGGTCTAGAAATTAGGACAAACTTATTGTATCTGGGGTCGTAATATAACCTCACACTTAATTACTCACTCTATACCTCTCAGTAGTTTGAGTGACTTTGCCCGAATTGACTTTCTCAAGCCTAATTAGGTGTTCAAACAGTGCAAGTGAAATTGACTCAAGTCAGGTATTACTATCTCTAGGTTTAACCCGTTAATTGGGGCCATCAATCTCTTGAATTCACCTCAATTCCTTGTTAGCCTATTTTACCTAGACTTGGGCCCTCTTTCTCAAGAATAGCCCTAGTAAAAAAGGCACGAATTAGTGTTTGCAACCACTAATTCAACAGATAAAGCATGAAACAAGCTAAATATCACTAACCCATAAATAAATAAGCCCTAAAATTGAAGACCCATTAAATAATCACACTAGGGTTGGGTCACAACCTTAGCTAATGGGTCTAGCTACTCATAATTAAGGTAGAAATAAAAGATGGGGATGAATTATAAGCCATAAAAGTTAGTTACAAGACTAAAATCTAAAGAAATAAGCTAAAGCTACTCTAAAATTACTCAAAGTGGTAAAGTACTATTGTTCACGAGCCCCCTAATACCAAAGATAACCTAAAAATGTGAAAAATATCTATTTATACACCGTTCAAATTATTGGACAAAAATGCCCCTACGGAGGTCCCGCTGACAGCGTAAAACTGGGCGCGTCCGCGTTTAGTCATCCGCGACCGCGAAGTAAGGAGCATGGTCCGCGTTTTTCTTCACTTGGATCTGGGATGGAGTTTGTTTCGCGGACCGCGTAAATACAGTCGCGTCCACGTTAGCTTCAAATGCGGCCGCGTAAAATGTTCGCGGACCGTGTTATGCAATTTAAATTAACTTGCATCTCTCTAAATCCCTAATCTCGCTCCCAGTAGAATATCAACCGCCTCAGCGTTAGGTGGCTTGGCGGCTGCGTAATGTTGACGCTGACCGCATTCTTTGCTTGGCCCAAGATTGCAAAGTCTCTGATTCTTTATCTTCTGCTCTAAGCGTAATTTCACTCGCGGTCACGTTAGACATTCTGCGGTCGCGTAATTCCATAGAGGTCAGCGGTCTATTTTGTCTCAATTCAACCTTTCTGAACTTCAATCTCGCGGCAGCGTATCAGTGACTGCCTCAGCGGATGTACTTACGCGGCTGCGTAATTTTGTCGCTGAGTTCATTCCTTTGGGCTTGTGCAAGTTTAACTCCTTTTTGAGTTTATTTTGGCTTCTTTGCCTCATTTTGACCAAAACCTGCAAGTAAGCACCTTACGTTAGTTTCAGGAATACTTTAACACATTTTGACCCAACTAAGCAAAAGAGAGCAAATAGTTGGCTAAAATCCCTAGTTATCAACTCCCCCAAACTTAAGCTTTTGCTTGTCCTCAAGCAAACACGGTAATTCCCACCTCCACAAGAAAAAGAAATTAGAATTTCAGCTGTCCTAAAGTAACTTCATCAAGCTTCAATTGGAACTAACAATTACCCTCAACACAAATGCATTATTGACAACATTATGCAATGGTTTCTGAGTTCCATAGGTCTAATGTGACACAAAAGCCCCAAGAGTTGACTCAATTCATCAAGGAGACTCGCTCTCTCACGTAGGTCATTGTGGATCCCAGACTCCTTCTCCCCTACTCTCCATGAGCTCATCTCATCTTATAGAATGTACACTCAAAACCGGGATTATCAAGAAGTGTGCTCATCACTCTCAAAAGAATGCCACAAGTCCGTCTCTAAGTACCATAGGCTTGCCCCTCATGTAAATCACCATTAATGTAAGATCACTCAACTTGAAATCCTATAGGGCTTTAACGGGATGTAATGAAGACTTTTTGGATCAAGGTTTGGACTTAATGAACTATGATGGTATCATCTTTCCTTAAGCACCCCATTTTCTCAATTCGGCTCATGCTTTCTTGACTCTTTGAGTCATTTTCTTCTTCCTCGGGGGAACTAGAGAGACACATCGTCCCTCTTCCTTTTATATGAAGCTCATTTTTCTCCTTTTCTTATCTTTCCAAGCCTTTCAACATTGTTTTCTTGAATCCTTTCAACCTTTACTTTTCTTTTGGCATGCTTCTTGCTTTTCATCCTTTTCTTTGCCTTTCCTTTTCATCAATTCTTTTTGTTCTTTGAACCTTTCATCACTTTGAATTTCCTTGTGTCGCCCCCAAACTTATGTTTTTGACTATTTTTCATCATGAATGCTAAGGAAAGATTTGGGTGCCAAGAGAGGGTCATTATAGAATGGATGAAGGATTGTAATGCGGTTATTGAACGAAAAAGTCATAGGCTCAAAGGGGTTGACTAAGTAGGCTATGGAGGTTTTCAAATTCAAATGGGATCAAGGAGAGCCTATAATCACTTCTCAAGTCGAGCTACACTTGGAATTTCGCCTAGAAAAAACATTCGGGACAAGTTCTAGACTTGTTGGTATTGATACCCAATTTTCCCTATAATATTTTTCAAAGTGCATATATATTTTCATGCTATCCATTAGCATTAATTGATATTTTTTCATAATTTCTATAATTTTTATTAATTTATCCTAATATTTTATTTATATAAATAATTATAAAATTGCATCACAAATGACTTTATAGCATTTCATGATTTAATTTTTTGCTATTTATAGTCATATTAAGTTTAAATTATTTGCACAAATAGACACATTTACACTTTTTGGTTATAATTGCAATAACTTTGCAATTATAGCTCATGCATACATTATTGCATTATTTCACCAGAAAATAGCTCATTATACTTTTAGTATGTCGAGTAATTATTTTAAAACACTTCTATGCATGAATATTATTTTTATAATCAGTTAATTATTTTATAAAATATTTTTTCTTTATAAATTGTTTGGGTATTTAGCAAATAGCCCTATTTGATTCCTATAATTTTCGGACCTAGCCCCTCAAACCAGCCCAAAACCCCTCTAATATCAACCCACGTGCTAGCCCAAACCCCCTAGGCCCAAATATACACCTGCCCGACCCAATTGCCCGTTTAATCGTGGTCGTTGATCATTTTGATCAACGGTCTACAATTAAACCTACCATAATTAATCCTAACCTACCCCCTAACCCTTCTCATTATTTCCCTTTCCCCGCTGTCACAATCTCCCTCTTCTCTCAACTCTCTCTCGACCTAACCCTAATTCTAAATGCCGTCACCAGCGTAAACCTCCTCTTTATGATGTTTCTATGCCTTTTCCGACCAGACTTGGTCTTCTACACACCATGACTCTTCGATTTCTTGGATCCTAGAGGAGATCTCAAGGAAACCCAATGAGTTCTGGTTGAAACTTGCCTGTCTTAGGCCATTTTCCATCTGTGAGTAAGAATTTCTCCTTATTTTTGCTACGAATCTATGAGTTCTTGACCTATTCTCTCATCTCTACTACTTTTCTGAAAACCCTAGTCCGTTACTATCGATCCTTCTCAGATCTGTATAGATTTGGGGTGATTCGAGCACTATTACGTGTTTTTCTTTAAAAATCTCTTATTTAATTAACTGTTCCGACTTTTTATCACTCTTTTTAAACTTGGGTTCATCTCAAACTTTTCTTCAACGAATTTTCTAAATTCTTAGTGTTTAGTTAACTGTTTCTTCTTCATCTTGACTGATTTTTGCAAGAATATTCAAACCCTAGTTGATTCTATATGATATACTGACTTCTCCAATCTTTGCTTCGATTTTGGGTATTTCTGTGATACCAGTCGTATTAGTTTACTCTGTCTTTTGGACTTAACTATTTTCCTAGATTAAATCCAGTATTTTTGTGGTTTTGCCCTAATTAATCTCTGTTAGGGTTCAAACCTGCTTTTCTGGCTAAGTTTTATATTTTTGTGAGGTCCTACTTAGTTTAATTTCTATTTATGAAATTTCGGTGATTCTTTTGGTAAAACCAGTATTCTTGGAAGATTCTTACTGATTATTTTCTATTATTTTTCCCTGTTAAATTTGTGAGCACAAATCTTGTTTGTTTCCTTATTTGTAATTTTAATTGGCCACACTTGCCTTAACTACTCGTCCGCATGCTTTTGTGAATTTTACTGATCCTTTATTTTGTATGATTTGGATGCTTGCCTTAATTAAACTCTCTTGTTGTTACCGTTTATCAATTACCCCTAATTAAGGGGTCTATTCCGAACCTCCTTTTATGTGATTTGATTATGTGACCTTGTGATTACCCTTAATTGACTGACTTCTGATTCTATTACCTTATTTGTTCTACTCCTAAGTGCTATAAATACACTCTTTTTACCTCTCAAGACGAACAATTAGTTTAGAATACACACACACACACACTCAAACTCTCTCTTTTTTTCCTACTACTTGTGCTAATTGCTTGTCTAGCCGGGTGAAAGCCAAGGCTAGACTGTGGAACTCTACTTACTTTACTTTCTGCACTTTGCTTCCTCAACTGGTATGTCCCTAGTTCAATTCTGAAACTCAACTCTATGTGCTCCATGTCTGTTAACCCATGTCTCCTTCTGCACTAATTTAGTGGCTTATGTATTTAAATTGCCTTTCCTGTTTACTGCTCTATTCAACATGCTTAAGTTTTACCCTCTCTTGTTCAAGTGTGTAATCAACATGTCTAGGTCTCATTTGTCTTGTTTGATACTTGGTCAGCATGTTTACTTGAGTTTCTGTTTGCTTCCATCATCTAGTATGCTCATGTTAGTATCATAGACTTCTAATGTATTTGGTTGATCCTAATTAATTATGTATAGTACACCCCTGTCTTAAAAATGACCATTCTCACATTCTGACTCTATGTTTTATTATCCATTACCATTTTAATTTCGAGCATGATTCCTTTGCTGATACTTTGAAGCAGTAGTTCTGTGTTCTAATTGTCAATCAGTTCCTATTTCTTCTGTGTACTTGCTTGTCAATGTGCTTCCCCCTTTTACCCTATTGATGTGTTTCTGACTTAAGTCTCTATGTTCCCAGTCCCCTGATCCCTGATTGTAAACTTGTTTGACTTCACCTAGAAACAGGTAATAAATGGTTCTGAATCTGGGCACTCTAAGTTTTGTGATTGTATTGTTGAATCTTTCTTCTCCTCAGAATTGCTTTCAAACTATTTTCACTCTCAGCATTTTCTCAAGATTATTTCTATTCCTGAAAACCTTTTCACTCCTGAAATATTTACCTCTATACTTTTTTACTAAGTTCTTTCAAAACTATGTCAAGCACTCTCAGTTCCACTCTTAGATTACTTAAGTTCTGCCCCTCCAGTGTGTGTACTGCCTAGGAATCCATGAGATTCCTCCGAGCTCTGGCACACTGGGCTGGCCCTTCCACACTGCACATAACCAGTTCTCTACTTAAGAAAGGGTCTTGGTGTGAGCATTGCCGTGGGTCCTTGAGGCCCTTGGGAACTTTGACGCACCAGGATACCTTATTGGGCATTATGGGCTATGGCATCTATGGACTATCTGAAGGCCTGGTATCTCCAGGTTCACTTTGGGCCTATTTCAGGCTCCCTATAACGTAGCTTATATTTATTTATGTAATTCATTCATCTATGGTTTGTAATAATAATCTTTGTAAATAGATATTGGGGAATTAGTAAAAGAGGAGGGATTCTTATATGTTTTTTCTTGGGGAAACCGGGTAGAAACCATGCCTTTAGGCCTATATTATGTTACTTGCATTAGAGATCATGTCATAGGTCTATTGTGTTATTTGCATTAGAAATCCTGCCTTAGGATAATTATGTTTACTAGTTTTGCATATTAGAAAACATGTGGTAGTATCATCACTTCATTTATCATAAAAATCTGCTTATGCATAATTATGATCACCTAGAAATACTGTTATTAAGTCACTGCTGTAATCCTGCCAAATAAAGATGTCTATTATTTATGTGCATTGGAGATCCTTCTTTAGGCTGTGTTTGCATTCTCTTTGAATCATGTCTATATCGCCTAAATCAGTAACTATCCCGTCTATAAAGATGCTTAAAAACAACCCCAACACATAGACACCATGTTATAAGGTAAAACCAGTTTCGTGATGATCAGCACTTAGACAAGCATGTTTCTAGGACGTGTTAAAACTCGGACGATTTTCTTTCCATTAATCAATTTCCAGAATACTGTTTGCATTTTAGACATCATGTGATAGAGTATAGCTGAATCACGCCTAGGCAAGCCTTAGGAAATTAAGGTCTTATAAAACTGTAAAACTATGCTTTGCTTATTTGTGACTGCCTAGATTCAACATGTATTAAAATCAGTAGGCAAACTGATTCGGTTCACGCCATTTCTCTTTAAAACAATGGTCAATATTCTCTGCTTGTCATGCTCACCTAGATATCCTGTTCTAGGACCTTTATGAAATTCTCCGAAATTTGCTGTTTGAGACGAGCTAATAATCTGTTTACACGTGGAGGTAAACATGAGCCCCCTTAATTGTTTTCTTACTTGACAGTTCTGTATGTTCTTTGTTGTCGCCTAGATTTTCCCCTTTTAAACACCTTAGGAGAGTCTAGAGCTGCCTTAAATTAGAGGTCCTAAACACCTCCGGGACCACAAGGAAGAGACGAGTAATGCACGCTTAGAGTCCATTTAATTAAAATCGCTTATATAACCGCTAAGGGGAGGGTGATCGGGTAGTAAAAGGATATGATGACCTGTGCGCTTAGACCACGCGTAGCCCTCTAGTTGAGGAAGGATTACCGGGTATTGTACAGATGCGATCCTATAGGCTAACAAACCTAGGACTTCCCTTTATTTATTTACATATGTGTGCTTAGACTGCTTATCTGTTAAAATTCCTTTATCTTATTTACATATGTGTGCTTAGACTCCTTGTTTGTTAAATGACCAATTCACAAAGTAAGTTTTTCGGGGACCCACCGTTGTGGACCTCGAGGGGTGCCTAACACCTTCCCCTCAAGGTAATTTCAAGCCCTTACCCAATCTCTGGTAACACAAACCGGTTTCATGAGTTACTTGCAATAGGTTCCCTAACGCACCTTAATCCGTTAGGTGGCGACTTTTCAACTTCTTGTACCCCTTTCCCAAAAGGAAACGAGTTGTCCTAAAAAATGTCGAAACCCGATTTCGCAAGAAAAAGGGGGGCGCGACAACATGGCGACTCTGCTGGGGATTTTAGGCTTTTACCATAACAAATTGCTTTGTGAATTAGTCTAAACGTTCTTTTCTTTGTCAAATACCTGCACACCCTTTCCCATTCCCTTTATGTGAACTTAGTTGTTTATGTTCAAGTATTTATTTCCTCAATGCGAAAGTGACTTGTTTCTTTGTTTTCCTTCTTAACTGTCTTTCGATTATAAATGCTGTATTTATCGCTTTTCTAAAGTGCAAATACGTGACAACATGCTATTTATTGCTGCATAAATCATGCTCAACATCATATTCCACTTGTACCTGAACAATCCTATAACAACGCTTGATGAGTGGTTTCGCTCTTCCGATATATCACGGTTCCGTGCCTTTCCCCCTCAAGTTGTTCGCTTGAGGGTACTAGTCTAGACCCCCGTAGTAACCTTACTCTTATTATAGTTGTGCATGCATCATGGTCAAACGTAGCCGGGTTATTATGTTGTCCACATAATAACCTTTAAGACGAGCCTTGTCCAAAGTCCACCGAGGTTTTCATAATCCCAACGGACACAACCACGTTATGTGCATTAATTTGGAGAACTAAATGCCAATATGCTAATCATGAATGTATAAATAGCCAAATCAGGTGGGGGAAAAGGGCCTAACCTTTTTGTTTTGTAGAAAATGAGGCACGAGGTCCCCAGATTCGGTATGGTCAGCAACATACCACCACTGCTACTAGACTGGTGGGAAGATCTCTCCTCAAGTGCCAAGAAACATGTGAAGAAGTACTTGGGCAATTTACCTTCCTTACTAGACATTTTACCAAAAAACATGTTAATCGAAGCTGTAACTCTGTTATGGGATAGTGAGAGAGCTGTGTTCCGTTTTGGGGACATAGAAATGACACCACTCCTGGAAGAAATTGGGGGATTTGCTGGAATGCCTTGGGACAGCTCTGGGCTATTAGTACCAGAGAACCGCATTGGGAAGGGGTTCCTAAAGATGATGGGTCTGAAGAAAAATGCTAACTTAGAGTGCTTGAAGAAATCCTATATACCCTTCGAATATCTGTACGAGAGATACGGCCATATCAAGTCTTACTGCACATTTCATGATGAATTTTCTATCACTTCTCTAGGTCACATCCACCGCAGATTGTTCGTATTCATTGTGTGCTTCTTGGGTCTGATAGTGTTCCCGATGAAAAGGGAAAGAATCCATAATAGACTGGCCATGGTGGCCAAGACCTTAATGGAGGGAATTGAGGGACAAACATACACTATAGCCCCTATGATCCTAGATAACATCTACCGGGCTCTGGAACACTATCAAAAAGGGTCCGAGCATTTCGAGGGTTGCAATTTGCTACTACAGCTGTGGGTATTAGAACATCTTCAAAACGGTCAGTATTGCCAAGAATTTCCGTGAAGGTCTTGGATCGACCATATTGCCTTCCATCACCCCAAGCGGATGACTTACATTCCAGACAAGTTTGCTCAGCCGGAAAGTGCCAAAAAATGGGTAGAGTTCTTTGACAATCTGATCGAAGAGCAAGTGCAATGGATGTTTGAATGGTTCCCAACTGACGAGTTCATCATCAGGTCCAGTGATGCTCCTCACTTAGTGTTGATTGGGTTGAGAGGGATATACCCTTATGTCCCCATCCGAGTTTTGAGGCAAGCAAGAAGGAAGTAGGTTGTACCAAAGGTTGCGAAGATGAGCCACTTCAGAGCAGACTTTCAAGATGACGACATCCCTTACAGGTGCCAAGCTCAGCATATGTGGCACTGCAATATCATTGTGGAGAAGAACACCATTGAGCCAGACAGATATCACGCAAGGTGTGCACCTTTCTATCCGGTATGGTTAGAAGACAACCTAGATGGGATAGTGAAGCCAGGAACCAGTCGGGGAAACAGGATCATAGACAAAGATGCCGAGGCTCAAGTCAAATACAACAGACTATGCAAGAGGGTCCATGACTCCGAGAATGAGCACCGGGAGATATACGAGACAAACATGAGGCTGATCAGGGAATGGAAGGAAATGGTTATCACCTCCAACAGAAGGTTGGAGCATGTGGAGCGAGGTTTGGTGGAGCTGGAAGGTAAAACAATAAAGAGGATCGAAGACTGCCAGAATGCTGAAGGGAGCGAGGGAGGACATTTGGCTAGAGCCTACCTGTTGCTGGATCTGCGCGAGCTGGGGAATCTGGTTGATGGAGTCAGGAAGATCGAGTCCGGGGAAGGTCCTTCTGGGACCAAGTAGGCTAGTTTTATCTGCTTTCCTAAATGTAATAAGGCCAAGTTCCAATTATGACTTATCTTTATTATTATCTTAGTGTCGTTTTGGGATTCGTCTATTTTATATTAATGAAATGAGGCATTTACTGGCATCTAAAGTTCTCCAAATCAACTTGTCGCTAGGCCTACCTCGGGCACAACAAGGCTCCCAAATTAGGACACAAATTTACATCCCCGCAATATGTGTTTAAATACTGCAAATACTTCTATCAGAACCCTTACAGACTTGGCTACCTTTTGTTTTTATTTTCTTTCTTTCTTTTGATTATTCCCATTCCCCAAAGGTTGGTTCGTGCATACTGGCATCATCAGCTTATCACACAAGATCCAGGGGCCCTCCACCTTCTCCTACTCCTAGTCCACCAAAAGGCAAGGTAAAAGCGAAGATGGAAGATTTGAACAACACCAGAAAGGAAAACAGCACACAGGTTGAACATGCAGAAACTTCTGAGGGTAGGGGTACTCAGGCCCCGAATGATGCAATTTCACGGCTTGAATAGAAAATACTGGAACTCCAAGGTGAGCTTGAGCATGTCCGGAATGTGGCAAACTTATCCTACTCACTCAGCGTCCCAGATGTCAGTCATCCAAACACCTAGAACCCCGCACCACCTCAAAGCACACCCAACAAGTGCCCACAAAATCCTCCTGCACCTCACCATTACGTAACTCCATTACAAAATCAAACTATCCCACCACAATACCAGCCAAACTCCACAAAACACCCCACCAGTCATTCCTGAACCCTAGAATTCCACCAACGATCACCACTATACTCAAACTCCAGGTCACCAAAACAATCCCATATATGTGGAGACCCTACCTCACTCCACTCAACCCATATCCTATGCAACAGAATCCGCTGAGAAGGACATTCTCATTAAGAACCTGGTCGAGGAGCTCAAGAAGTTGACTAGCCGAGTTCAAGGCGTAGAAGCAGGTAAGGGGATAGAAGGTCTGAACTATGAAGACCTATGCATACATCCCGATGTAGAACTGACAAAGGGTTACAAACCTCCCAAGTTTGAGATGTTTGACGGTACAGGTGATCCCAACGTTCATCTAAGAGCCTATTGTGATAAGCTCGTCGGGGTCGGAAAGGATGAAAAGATCTGGATGAAGCTTTTTATGAGGAGTCTTACGGGAGATGCTTTATCCTGGTACATCAGCTAGGATCCTAAGAAATGGTCCAACTAGGTGAGTATGGCGTCTGATTTCAGGGACCGGTTCAGGTTCAACACAGAGAATGCACCAGATGTCTTTTACATTCAGAACCTCAAGAAGAAACCTACTGAGACTTTTCGCGAGTATGCTACTCGTTGGAGGTCGGAAGCAGCCAAAGTCAGGCCGGCATTGGATGAGGAACAGATGAACAATTTCTTCGTCACAACACAGGATCTGCAATACCATGAAAGATTGATGGTTATTGAAAATCATAAGTTCTCTGATATCATCAAACTTGGTGAAAGGATCGAAAAAGGCATCAAAAAACGGGATGGTCACAAACTTTGAGGCATTGCAGGCCACCAACAAAGCATTGCAGCCTGATGGTATATCTAAGAAGAAGGACGTGGGAGTAGTAATGGTTGCCCAAGGACCCAAAACTCCACTGATATATCAAACCTTCCCATTTACGTACCAAGCACCTCTACCCACCTATAAACCATCTCCTCCACCCATATATCAACCCTCATCTACCAGATATTCCAAACCAGCCACTGCCTATCACACCTATAATACCCAACCATCTCATTTTCAGTCACCTCCAACTCGTCAAAACTACCCAAGACCACGACCTAACTTCGACCGTAGACCACCCAAACAATATATTGCCATTGGTGAACCCATCGACCAGATGTATGAAAGATTGAAGGCTGTTGGTTACGTCACTCCCATCCCTGACGTGGCCACAGAAAACTCATCCCAATGGGTTAACCCAAATAAGACTTGTGTATACCATTCGGGAATGAAAGGGCACACCATCGACGAATGCCGAACACTAAAAGACAAGATCCAGACCTTAATCGACAACAAAATCATCCAGGCAAAGGAGGTTATGCCAAATGTCCGCAATAACCCCCTCCCAGATCACAGGGGTGAAGGCATCAATGTGATAAAGATGGATGAAGAATGGGATCTGGAGGGATCAATCATACTTATCAAAGAGGGTGACGACCCCAAGAAACCATCAGTCACACTCAATCCCATTATAGTGATGATACAGCCGCCAGTGGAGGTTGAGGTAATTGCATCGGTCCCATTTGAGGTTGAAGTATCACCGCTTGTAGGTGCACTAATTCCATTCGAGGTGAAGGTAGCCACGCAATTCACAGTAATAGTGTCAACCACATCACCTTTCAACACCAAGGATGTGCCATGGGATTACGTAGCTGAAGCTAGAAGAAGATGAAAGACAAAAATAGAAGAATTTGGTGCTGTACAAGGGATGACTAGGACCGGAAGGGTCTACACACCTGAGAATTTGGGAGAGTCCAGCAAACAAGCCTCTAACAGACCTTCCGTTATTGAAACATGTCCAGATGACCTCTAGAGGAAAGTACAAGCAAGGGAGTACTCATTCATCGATCATCTGAACAAGACTCCTGCCCAGATATCTATCTTGTCACTGATGCAGAATTCAGAAGCACATAGGAGCGCTCTGATGAAAGTATTGAACGAAGCATATGTGCCCAATAACATCACGAGTGGAGAAATGGCTAATATGGTGGGGCAGGTACTAGAAAGTCATAAGATCACTTTTCACGAGGATGAGTTGCCACCTGAGGGTTTGAGTCACAATAAGGCGTTGCATATCACAGTGCAATGCAAAGACCACTTCATTACTAGGGTCCTGATTGATGGAGGATCCAGTCTCAATATTTGCCCATTGACAACACTAAAGAGGTTTACCAAAGGCCTATATGAGATACGAGAAGGGACCATGAACGTGAAGGCATTCGACGGGTCTCAGAGGGCTACCATCGGGGAAATCAATCTTTGCCTGCAGATGGGACCTACGTGGTTTGATGTCGAGTTTCAGGTGCTGGACATATTTTCATCCTACAACCTGTTGTTGAGACGACCATTGATACACGCTGCTGAGGCTATGACATCAACTTTGCATCAGGCAGTGAAGTTTGAGTGGAACCATCAAGAGGTGATTATCCACGGAGATGGGAGCAACCCCATTTACACTCGCCTGACCATCTCGGTGGTTGAAAATAGAAGGAGACTAAGTGGAGAAACTTATCATCATATCGAGTAGGTCAATGCAATCGACAAAGATAAGTGGTGGGATAACAAGATAGTAAGCACGATGAACTGGAGAGGGTATGAGCCCGACAAGGGCCTTGGAAAAAATCTTCAGGATATTTCCAAGCCAATACAACCGAAGCGTTATGGCACTACTTTTGGCCTGAGATATCAATACACCTGGAAAGAATACAATGACTGGTCACCACCGTGGAGTGGTCCTTACTATCCATTGGAGAAGCCTATACCGCACTTGAGTCAGACCTTCCAACATGCCGACGTCATATGGGGATCAGAGGAGGAGGAAGCGCTGGCAACCTTGAGGAACTTGTTCTTGGAAGATGAGGACATGGATTTTTGTGTAATCGTTGAGGAGGAGGAGGAGGAAGGCCCTACCATCCGAGCTGTGGAGAAAGGATCACTCCTCAGGAATTGGACTGTCAGACCATCCAGGGCCTGACGAGTTCCGGGGTAGCAAGGCTGAACAACATCATTTACTTTGTTTTCTAAGAAAAAATGATTTCCCTTTTGGCATTTTGTTTTAAATAATATTTCCAATGTTTCAAAACGTTGTTTAAATTATTGAAAATCGC
Organism: Nicotiana undulata; assembly: GCA_005239495.1. Taxonomy (NCBI): domain Eukaryota; kingdom Viridiplantae; phylum Streptophyta; class Magnoliopsida; order Solanales; family Solanaceae; genus Nicotiana; species Nicotiana undulata. Next base: position 6,738 of record ML271566.1, on the reverse strand, counting down.
TTTTATGTTTCAATGAATCGACGCTTATTATTACCATCTTCCTTTCATATCTTTATCTATACAACATTACTATTTTCTGTCTTGATAAACTGACAACTGTGACATGTAATGAGACAACGCAACAAAAGGATAGTTATTCAGATGAAGAAGATGCCATACCCGAGGAAATCATCAAAGAAGTAGAAGATTTTGAAAACAAGCCTAATTCCAACCTGGACGAAACAAAAATAATCAACTTGGGAGATTCCGCAACCGTCAAGGATACCCGCATCAGCATCCACTTGTCGCCATCAGGAAAAGAAGAGTATACACAGTTCTTGAAAGAGTATGAGGACATATTTGCATGGTCATACGATGATATGACCGGGTTGAGTATATCCATTGTGGCTCACAAGTTGCTCACAAACCCAATGTGTCCGCCAGTAAAGCAAAAACTCAGGAAATTCAAGCCTGATATGAGTCTGAAAATCAAAGAGGAAGTTACTAAGAAAATCAACGCCAAGGTCCTCAGAGTGGTTGAATACCTAACTTGGTTAGCCAACATCGTTCCAATTCTGAAGAAGGATAGGAAGGTCAGGGTTTGTGTCGATTATCGGGATCTCAACAGAGCTAGCTCAAAGGATGATTTCTCGATTCCAAACATACACATCTTAATCGACAATTGTGCCAAACACGAACTCCAGTCATTCGTAGATTGTTTCGCCGGTTACCACCAGATCTGAATGGACGAAGAAGATGTTGAGAAAACTGCTTTCATCACACCTTGGGGAGTATACTGTTATAAGATGATGCCATTCGGTCTGAAAAATTCTGGGGCCACCTACATGAGGGATATGACTACCATCTTTCATAACATGATACATAAGGAGATCGAGGTGTATGTGGACGACATCATCATTAAATCCAAGAAGGCTACGGATCACATAACAGATTTAGGAAGTTCTTCGACAGACTGCGGAAGTACAACCTGAAGCTAAACCCCGCAAAATGTGCATTCGGGGTTCCTGCCAGAAGGTTACTTGGGTTCATCGTCAGCCACCGAGGGATGAAATTGGATCCATCGAAAGTCAAATCTATCCAGGAGCTGCCACCGCCAAAAAGTAATAAAGATGTAATGAGTTTCCTGGGGCGGCTAAATTACATCAGCCGGTTCATAGCCTAGTCCACAGTTATATGTGATCCAATTTTCAAGATGTTGAAAAAGATGCTGCAACTATTTGGACCGAAGATTGTTAGAGGGATTTCGACAATATCAAGGAGTACCTATCAACACCACCAGTTTTGGTCCCTCCAGAGCCAGGTAGACCCTTGATACTCTACCTTGCAGTGCTAGATGGAGCTTTCGGTTGCGTTCTGGGGCAGCACGACGTGACAGGGAGAAAAGAACAAGTTATCTATTACCTGAGCAAGAAGTTCACTCCATATGAAGCGCGGTACTCTCTGCTGCAACGTACCTGTTGTGCTCTGACCTGGATAGCTCAGAAGCTGAGGCATTACTTATGTGCCTACACAACATACCTCATATCAAGGATGGATCCCTTAAAATATATCTTTCAGAAATCCATGCCCCCTGGAAATCTGGCTAAGTGGCAAATCCTGTTGAGCGAGTTCGACATTGTTTTATGTGACTCAGAAAGCAGTCAAAGGATAGGCACTGGCAGATCATCTTGCTGAAAACCCCGCGGAAAGAGAATACGAACCCCTGAAAACGTATTTTCCCGATGAAGAGGTACTATTCATAGGAGAAGACATTGTTGAGTCCTACGACGGTTGGAGATTGTTCTTTGACGGAGCGGCAAATTTCAAAAGAGTTGGCATTTGAGCTGTTTGGTATCGGAAACTGGCCAACATTATTCGGTATCTGCTAAACTCAGATTTCCCTGCACCAACAACATGGCAGAATATGAATCTTGCATACTAGGACTCAACATGGCCACCGTCATGAATATTCAGGAGCTGCTGGTAATCGGTGATTGAGATTTGCTTGTGCACCAGGTACAGGGAGAATGGGCCACCAATAATTCCGAGATATTGCCATATCTGCACCATGTGCAGGAATTGAGAAAGAGGTTCACGAAAATAGAGTTTTGGCATGTTCCCAGGATTCAAAACGAGTTTGCCGATGCATTAGCCACTTTGTCATCCATGATACAACATCCATACAAGAACTTCATTGATCCTATCCTAGTAAGGATTCATAGCCATCCGTCATATTGTGAACATGTTGAAGAAGAGACAGATAGGAAGCCTCGTTTCCACGATATCAAAGAATATTTGGCAAAAGAAGAATACCAGGAGCATGCAAACCATATTCAGAAACGTACGCTTTGAAGGTTGTCCAATAATTTCTTCCACAGCGGAGGAACCCTGTACAGAAGAACTCCTGACTTGGGATTACTGAGGTGTGTCGATGCAAAAGAAGCTTCTAATGAGGAGATACATGCTGGGACCTGCGGCCCGTATATGAACGACTTTGTCTTGGCCAAGAAGATACTTAGAGCCGGTTATTTCCGGATGACCATGGAGAACGATTGCATCCAGTATGTCTGAAAATGCTACCAATGTCAGATACATGTAGATATGATAAAAGTGCCGCCAAATGAGCTCAATGCAACTAGCTCACCTTGGCCATTCCCTGCCTTGGGAATGGATGTCATTGGCTCAATCGAGCCCACCGCCTCAAATAGGCACCGATTCATCTTGGTAGCTATTGATTACTTAACCAAATAGGTCGAAGCAGCATCTTACAAGCCAGTAACCAAGAAAGTCATGGCAGACTTTGTCCGCGACCGGATTTTTTGTCGGTTCGGAGTTCCGTAATCAATCATCACTGATAATGCCTCCAATCTCAATAGTGATCTTATGAAGGCCATGTGTGAGACTTTCAGAATCAGGCACAAGAATTCCACAGGAGGCGTAGAAGCTGCCAACAAGAACATCAAGAAGATATTGAGAAAGATGGTAGAAAATCACAAACAGTGGCACGAGAAGCTTCCATTTGCTTTATTGGGATACCGTACCACAGTCCTCACATCAACCGGGGCAGCTCCCTACCTGTTGGTTTATGGTACTGAAGCTGTTATTCTTGCTGAAGTGGAGATTCCCTCCTTGAGGATCATACAAGAAGCTGAGCTCAGCGAAGTAGAATGGATAATGAGCTATTATGAGCAGCTAACCCTCATAGACGGGAAAAGGATGAATGCAGTGTGTCATGGGCAACTCTATCAGAACAGAATGTCCAGAGCCTTCAACAAAAGAGTCAAGCTGAGACAGTTCACACCGGGGCAGCTGGTGGTGAAGAAGATCTTTTTGAATCAGGATGAAGCCAAAGGGATTCCCCCAACTGGCAAGCCCTTACATGGTCCACAGGGTATTGGCAGGAGGAGCTCTCATACTTGTAGAAATGGACGGAGAACTCTGGCCAAAACCAATCAACTCAGATGCAATCAAGCGATACTATGTGTAACTTTTTATGCTTTCAGCAAATGATGTAAATTGAACTACGCTCGACCTGATTACTGTTTAAGAGGGGATACGTAGGCAGCCCTATGGGTTCGGTCAAAATTCAATAAAAATCTTATTTTCCCCTACAATCAGAAATTGGGGCAGAATTTTGAGGAGGACCCTCGAAATTTTGAAGCAAGTTCAGCCGATCGCAAAATATACAGCAATCAGAGATGTTTGTCTATCTAACTGGGGCAGAATTTAGAGGAGGACCCTCAAAATTCTATAACAGGAGAGGTTGTAATGTCTCGAATCGTGTCACTGTCACTGGTTCATCTAACCAATTTCTAAAATAATATTATTTACTACGTCTTTGAAAACTATGCATGCTTGCTTGTAAAATAACTCTATTTAGCAAATGCTACCCCCAATGATTCGAACAGGATCTTCAGACTGAGAAAAGCAAGTCGAGCAACCCGACGGAGGCACGAACCGACCTCCACTTTACAGAACTCATGATTTTTCTTTGGATGCAGGAACGAAGAATATACATGCCTCGAAGTCACCACCTTCATAACAATCGCGATACTGAAATCTGCTACCAGCTAATAAAACTCTGCTATCATCTGCTATTTATTCTATCTTTTTGCATGAGGCTAAGCCCTGCCTCTATATTTGCATAAGGCTAAGCACTGCCTTCATCTGCATGGGACTAAGCCCTGTCCTGAAACCTTGCATGAGACTACGCTCTGTCTCCATATCTGCATGAGGCTAAGCCCTGCCTCCGTACCTGCATAAGGCTAAGCACTGCCTTCATCTGCATGGGACAAAGCCCTGTCCCAAAATCTTGCATGGGAATAAGCTCTGTCTCCATATCTGCATGAGGCTAAGCCCTGCCTCCATACCTGGATAAGGCTAAGCACTGCCTTTATGTGCATGAGACTAAGCCCTGTCCCGAAACCTTGCATGAGACTAAGCTCTGTCTCCATATCTGCATGAGGCTAAGCCCTGCCTCCATACTTGCATAAGGCTAAGCACTGCCTTCATCTGCATGGGACTAAGCCCTGTCCCGAAACATTGAATGAGACTAAGCTTTGTCTCCGTATCTGCATGAGGCTAAGCCCTGCCTCTATACCTACATAAGTCTAAGCTCCGCCTTCCATTTGTATGGGACTAAGCCCTGTCCCGCATCTTGCATGAGACTAAGCTCTGTCTCCATCTACATGACGCTAAGCCCTGACTCCATAATTGCATAAGGCTAAGCTCTGCCTTCCATCTGTGGGACTAAGCCCTATCCCGCATCTCGCATGAGACTAATCTCTGTCTCCATCTGCATGAGACTAAGCCCTGCCTCCATAATTGCATAAGGCTAAGCTATGCCTTCTATCTGCATGGGACTAAGCCCTGTCCTGCATGAGGCTAAGCTCTGCCTCCTATTTGCACAATGCCCATCATTGTCTTTATTTGCCGAGACTAAGAACTGTATATCCGCACTATCTATTTGCTCTTCTTTTGGGCTAAGCTCTGCCTCCATCATTGTCTTTATTTGCCGAGACTAAACTCTGCATGAGACTAAGAACTTGTCTCTCCGACAAGACTAAGCCTTGTCTTTCTGATTCTAGTATCATATTATTACATCTCATGGGCTGAAATATCGCCAACTTGTCCAAAGGCATTATAGTCTAAAGGCATCATCCTCATAGCCGGAAGACACCATGCCATGGCCTGAGGATATCTCAAATTTGCATATCATTATTTAAAGGCGTCACGGTTCGTGTAACGACCTAGCTGGTCGTTTTGTGTGTTGGGACTCCGTTCCAGTGAATGACTCTTTCCATAGCGACTACTCGTGCCTTATGACTTGTGTGGGCAGGTAGTTCGGGATTCGGAAGTGATTTGGTCAGTTCAGGAACACATGGTTCCTGAAGGCTAGCCTATTTGGCTAATTATGGTTCCGAGCAACATTTTGAGAAAACGACCTCGGAATCGAGTTCTGATAGCTCCAGCAGCTCCGGATGATGATTTTAGCCTTGGGNTGATATCATAGTCCGAATGGAATTCCGGAACTGGCAATAGTTCCGTATAGTCATTTATGACTTGCCCGCAAAATTTGGGGTCATTCCGAGCAGTATAGACCCGTTCGGCGTATCGGTGAGCCATTTGAATTTTCTTGAAATCCTAAGTTTGAAACTAAGGAGTTTTGGAGAGTGATTCTTGGTTTGAATGATGTTTTAGTGTTCTGGGAGCTCGAGCGAGTCCGTCATGTGATTTTCGACTCGTTGGTATAATTTGTCGAGGTCTCGGGTGGGCCCAGGGGTCTCCCGGACCCCGAACGGGGTAAAAAACCAGCAATTGAACTGCTGGTGGGAATTTGCTGGTGTGACCGCACCTGCGGTCCATGATCCGCAGGTGCGAGGTTCGCACCTACGGAAAATCAATCGCAGGCGCGGCTCCTTCCGCAGGAGCGGCTCCGCAGGAGCGGACCAGACTCCGCAGGCGCGAGCAATCCCCAGGGCCCAGGCCATCACAGGTGCGGCCAATTTCCCGCAGGTGCGAGTCCGCACCTACGATCCAAAGTCCGCAGGTGCGAGAAATCCCCCAGTGCCCAGGCCTTTTTCCGCAGGAGCGACCCTTTTCCCGCAGGTGCGAGTCCGCACTTGCGATCCAAAGGTCGCAGGTGCGGAAACTGCTGGGCAGACCTATAAATAGCCCACTTCGTGAATTTTCATCCAAAAATCAAATTTTTCTCCCTTGTTAACGACCCCAAGAGCTCCAGAACGGCTGTTTCAGCCTAATTACCTCAGGTAAGTAATCCTTAACCCTCCGCATGTCAATTTCTTCCGTTCTTTGAGAATTTCCTCTTCCTAATTCATTAAAATTCCTAAGAAATTGTTGGGGGAAGAAAGAGGGGTTTGATGAAAATGTGAATTCTGATTTTTTGGCCATTGAGGGATGATTAATTGAGTTAATCTTGATCCTTACGTGACGTATAGCGCGTTTCTTCAAGAAATATAATTTTCGGACGCCGAGGCTCGGAGTGGAATTTCTAAAGTACGTCAAGAATACGTTTTAAAGGGAAATCCTTATTAAATCTTCCTCGATTCTTCCTAAATTGATATAATTATGTGTTTTTGGCTAGTTGCGAGCCATCGAGGGTGATTCGGAGGATTCGTGCGTCTTGTTGATTGGTCCGTTGGCCGGAGGAGCACTTGTCCAGGTGAGTCTCCTTTCCAAACTTTGTAAGGGGGAAATGTCCCCTAGGCTCTTGATTGCTAATTGTGCTCGTTGAGGGGG
>ML271564.1:622-16725 GCA_005239495.1 Nicotiana undulata | reverse complement strand
TGCGACGACCCTCTGGGACCTAGGGTTTTGATGTGCGACGGAAAGAGTGAAGATGCGAATTGCTTCCCTGATATGCGACAGGGATGTGATCGCATATCAGCCCGATGGGGGTGTTTTTGTCCACTTTTCACTCGAATTATTGGCCCTCTATAAAAAGCATACCTTGGCAACATCTTAGGCATCAATTGGAACTCAATTTTTATCCATTAGAGATCGATTTTTTGGCATTTCTTCTGCCTTGTAAATATATTTTGAGTAGAGAACAACAAGTTTTGAAGCTAGGGTTTTGCACACACACTTGGGTCTTGAAGATTTCACCATTGTGGTTAAGTATTTCTTACCCATTTATGTTTATTTCTTCATTTCCTTGTTTTGTATTGAATATCTAAGTGTGTAGTATTTTTCCAACACTTGAATATGGTTTATGGGAATATTCATATTTAAAGTGTGGATTAAATACCTTGTTGTGCTTATGTATTGAATGATTTTCATATATTTGTGAAGTGGGTGTTTGTTATTTTAATTATTCTTGTTCTTTAATGTTTCCAAAGGGATTAGCTAACCCTAGGACTCGCCCATTAACTCCGAATTAGTTTTGGAAAAGATTATTTGGGGTTGGGAAAGATTAATTAACAAGAACTTGAGGATTTAACCCTCATTTTATAGATTCGACCTAGGGATAGGATTGAACTACTTGTAGCCAAACTCGGAAGTGCTTAATCTCCTAATTGGGTTAGGGATAATTCAATTAGGAAGTCTTGTTAGTCTTTGGGAAAAGCTAATTAAGAAATGTTATCCGTGGCTAATTAACATTACCCGCTCATATTTGTAAAATCGTGAAATACATTGGATCGTTACTCGAGTGTAATACCCGAAGCATCGATACTTGTTGCCATCGATCATTTTAATTGCTTTCTAGGTTAGTTTATATTTTCGCATTTAGTTATAAACAATTATCAAAAACCCAAAATCATATTTGTTTGGCACTGCACGATAAGTGATAATTCTCTAGCATTCCTAAACGCCCTCATATTGTTCTCTGTGGGATTCGACCCCAACCTTGTTGGGTTACTATATTTGACAACGATCGCTTACATTCTTTTAAGGTGTAAATTGAGCGTATCATGTTCCCATCCGGGTTATGAGGCAAGCAGGCAGGAAGCTGGTCATACCACGTATTGCAAAGATGAGCCATTTCAGAGCAGACATTCAAAACAACGAAATCCCTTACAAGGGCCAAGCTCAGCATATGTGGCATTCCAAGATCATTGTAGAGAAGAAAACCATTGAGCCGAACAAGTATCCCGCTGGCTATGCACCCTTATACTCGGCATGGTTACAAGACAACCTAGATGGGATAGTGAAGCCAGGAACCGGTCGAGGAAATAGGAGCATAGATGAAGATGCCGATGCCCAAGTCAAATACAACAGACTACGCTAGAAGGTTCATGACTCAAAAAATTAACATCGGGAGATACAAGAGGAAAAAATGAGGTTGATCGAGGAATGGAAGGAAATGGCTATCATTTCTAATAGAAGGTTAGAGTATTTGGAGCGAGGCGTAGTGGAGATGGAAGGTAAAATAAAAAAGAGGATCGACGATTGCCAGAATGCTGAAGGAGGCGAAAGAGGACATCTGGCAAAAGCCTATCTTCTGTTGGGTCTGCGCAAGCTGGGGAACCTGGTTGATGGAGTTAGAAAGATTGACTCTTGGGAGGGTCTTTCTGGGAACAAGTAGGATAGATGTATTTACTTTCTTAAATGTAATAAGGCCACACTAGACTATCCATGGTCTCCGAGACCTTAATGGAAGAAATTGGGGGACATACATACACTATAGTCCCTATGATCAAAGCCAACATCTACAGGGCTATGGACCGCTATCAAAAAGGGATTAAGCATTTCGAGGGTTGTAATATATTGTTGTAGTTATGGTTATTAGAGCATCATCAACAGGGTCAGTATCGCCAAAAATTTCTGGGAAGGGCTTGGAATGATCATATTGCTTTCCCATCCGGGTTATGAGGCAAGCAAGCAGGAAGCAAGTCGTACTACATGTTATAAAGATGAGCCATTTCAGAGCAGAATTTCAAAACGTCGACATCCCGTACAAGTGCCAATCTCAGCATATGAGGCACTGCAAGATAATTCTGGAAAAGAACACCATTGAGCTGGACAGGTATCACGCTGGGTATGCACCCTTCTACCCGGTATGGTTACATGACAACCTAGATGGGATAGTGATGCCAGGAACCGGTCGAGGAAATTAGATCATAGATGAATATGCCGAGGCCCAAGTAAAATACAACAAACTACGCACGGGGGTTCATGACTCCAAAAATGAACATCGGGAGATACACAGGGCAAATATGAGGTTGATCGGGGAATGGAAGGAAATGGATATCACCTCCAATAGAAGGTTAGAGTATTTGGAGCGAGGCGTTTTGGCGCTGGAAGGTAAAATAATAAAGAGGATCGACGACTGCCAGAATGGTAAAGGAAGGGAAGTAGGACATCTGGCTAAAGCCTATCTTCTGTTGGGTCTGCGTGAGCTGGGGAACCTGGTTGATGGACTTAGAAAGATAGAGTATGGGGAGGGTCTTTCTGGGACCAAGTAGTCTAGATGTATTTTCTTTCTTAAATGCAATAAGGTCACACTAGACTAGCCATGGTCGCCAAGACCTTAATGGAAGGAATTGTGGAACAGACATACAATATATTCCCTATATTCAAAGCCAACATCTTAAGGGCTCTGGACCGCTGTCAAAAAGGGATTAAGCATTTCGAGGGTTGTAATATATTGTTGCAGTTGTGTCTATTAGAGCATAATCAACAAGGTCAGTATCGCCAAGAATTTCCGGGAAGGACTTGGAATGATCATATTGCCTTCCATCACCCTAAGCGGATGACTTACATTCCGCACAGGTTTGCCCAACCGAAAAGTGCCAAAGAATGGGTAGAGGTCTTCGACAATCTGACCGATGAGCTAGTGCAATGGATATTTGAATGGTTCCCAACTGACGATTTCATCATTAGGTCCAAGGACGATCCTCACTTAGTGTTGATTGGGTTGATAGGGATACACCCTTATGTTCCCATCCGGGTTATGAGGCAAGCAGGCAGGAAGCAAGTCATACCACATGTTTCAAAGATAAGCCATTTCAGAGCAGACTTTCAAAACGATGAAATCCCGTACAAGTGCCAAGCTCAGCATATGAGGCACTACAAGATCTTTGTGGAGAAGAACACCATTGAGCCGGACAGGTACCAGGGTGGCTGTGCACCCTTATACTCGGCATGGTTACAAGATAACCTAGATGGGATATTGAAGCCAGGAACCGGTCGAGGAAATAGGAGCATAGATAAAGATGTTGAGGCCCAAGTCAAATACAACAGACTACGCTAGAAGGTTCATGACTCCAAGAATAAACATCGGGAGATACAAGAGGAAAAAATGAGGTTGATCGAGGAATGGAAGGAAATGGCTATCAATTCTAATAGAAGGTTGGAGTATTTGGAGCGAGGCGTGGTGGAGATGGAAGGTTAAATAAAAAAGAGGATCGACGATTGCCAGAATGCTGAAGGAAGCGAATGAGGACATCTGGCTAAAGCCTATCTTCTATTGGGTCTGCGCGAGCTGGGGAACCTGATTGATGGAGTTAGAAATATCGAGTCTGGGGAGGTTCTTTTTGAGACCAAGTAGGCTAGATGTATTTCCTTTATTAAATGTAATAAGTCCACACTAGACTATCCATGGTCGCCAAGACCTTAATGGAAGGAATTGAGGGACAGACATACACTATAGTCCCTATGATCAAAGCCAACATCTATAGGGATCTGGATCGCTATCAAAAAGGGATTAAGCATTTCAAGGGTTGTAATATATTGTTGCAGTTATGGTTATTAGAGAATCATCAAAAGGGTCAGTATCGACAAACATTCCTGGGAAGGGCTTGGAATGATCATATTGCTTTCCCATCTGGGTTAAGAGGGAAGCAGGCAGGAAGAAGGTCATACCACGTGTTGCAAAGATGAACCATTTCAGAGCAGAATTTCAAAAGGATGACATTCCATACAAGTGCCAATCTCAGCATATGTGGCACTGCAAGATAATTATGGAGAAGAACACTACTGAGCTGGGCAGGTATCACGCTGGGTGTGCACCTTTCTACCCGGCATGGTTACATCACAACCTAGATGGGATAGTGAAGCCGAGAACCGGTCGAGGAAATATGATCATAGATGAATATGTCGAGGCCTAAGTAAAATACAACAGACTACGCAAGGGGGTTCACGACTCCAAAAATGAACATCGAGAGATACACATGGCAAATATGAGGTTGACCGAGGAATAGAAGGAAATGGATATCACCTCCGATAAAAGGTTAGAGTATTTGAAGCGAGGCTTGGTGGAGCTAGAAGGTAAAATAATAAAGAGGATCGACGACTGCCAGAATTGTGAAGGAAGCGAAGGAGGACATCTGGATAAAGCCTATCTTCTGTTGGGTCTGCGCGAGCTGGGGAACCTAGTTGATGGAGTTAGAAAGATCGAGTCTGGGGAGGGTCTTTCTGGGACCAATTAGGCTAGATGTATTTTCTTTTTTAAATGTAATAAGGTCATACTAGACTAGCCATGGTCGCCGAGACCTTAATGGAAGGAATTGTGGAACAGACATACACTATAGTCCCTATAATCAAAGCCAACATCTTAAGGGCTCTGGACCGCTGTCAAAAAGGGATTATGCATTTCGAGAGTTGTAATATATTGTTGCAGTTGTGGCTATTAGAGCATAATCAACAAGGTCAATATCGCCAAGAATTTCCGGGAAGGGCTTGGAATGATCATATTGCCTTCCATCACCCTAAGCGGATGACTTACATTCCATACAGGTTTGCCCAACCAAAAAGTGCCAAAGAATGGGTAGAGGTCTTCGACAATCTGTTCGATGAACTAGTGCAATGGATGTTTGAATGTTTCCCAACTGAAAATTTCATCATCAGGTCCAAGGACGCTCCTCACTTAGTGTTGATTGGGTTGAGAAGGATACACCCTTATGTTCCCATCCGAGTTATGAGGCAAGCAGACAGGAAGCAGTTCATACCACGTGTTGCAAAGATGAGCCATTTCAGAGCAGACATTCAAAACGATGACATCCCGCACAAGTGCCAAGCTCAGCATACGTGGCACTACAAGATCATTGTGGAGAAGAACACCATTGAGCCGGACAGGTATCACGTTGGGTGGGTACCTTTCTACCCGGCATGGTTACGAGACAACCGAGATAGGATAGTGAAGCCAGGAACCAGTCGAGGAAATAGGATAATAGATAAAGGTGCCGAGGCCCAAGTCAAATACAACAAACTACGCTAGAAGGTTCATGACTCTGATAATTAACATCAGAAGATACACGAGGCAAATGTGAGGCTGATCGAGGAATGGAAAAAATTGGCTATCACTTCTAATAGAAGGTTTGAGTATTTGGAGCGAGGCTTGGTGGAGCTGGAAGGTAAAATAAAAAAGGGCATCGACGATTGCCAGAATGCTAAAGGAAGCGAAGGAGGACATCTGGCTAAAGCCTATCTGCTATTGGGTCTGCGCGAGCTGGGGAACCTGGTTGATGAAGTTAGAAAGATCGAGTTCAGGAGTGTCTTTCTGGGACCAAGTAGGCTAGATGTATTTTCTTTCCTAAATGAAATAAGGCCATACTAGACTGGCCATGGTCGCCAAGACATTAATGTAAGGAATTGAGGGACAGACAAACAATGTAGTCCTTATGATCAAAGCTGATATCTACTGGGCTCTGGACCGCTATCAAAAAAGGATTAAGAATTTAGAGGGTTGTAATATATTGTTGTAGTTGTGGTTATTAGATCACCATCAACAGGGTCAGTATCGCCAAAAATTTCTAGGAAGGGCTTGGAATGATCATATTGCTTTCCCATATGGGTTATGAGGTAAGCAGGAAGGAAGCAAGTCGTACAACATGTTGCAAAGATGAGCCATTTCAGAGCAGAATTTCAAAACGTCGACATCCCGTACAAGTGCCAATCTCACCATATGTGGCACTGCAAGATAATTGTGGAGAAGAACACCATTGAGTTGGACAGGTATCACGCTGGGTGTGCACCCTTCTACCCGGCATGGTTACATGACAACCTAGATGGGATAGTGATGCCAGGAATCGGTCGAGGAAATAAGATCATAGATAAATATGCCAAGGCCCAAGTAAAATACAACAGACTACGCAAGGGGGTTCATGACTCCAAAAATGAACATTGGGAGATACACAGGGCAAATATGAGGCTGATCGAGGAATAGAAGGAAAAGGATATCATCTCCAATAGAAGGTTAGAGTATTTGGAGCGAGGCTTTGTGGCGCTGGAAGGTAAAATAATAAAGAGGATCGACGACTTCCAGAATGGTGAAGGAAGAGAAGTAGGACATCTGGCTAAAGCCTATCTTCTGTTGGGTCTGCGCGAGCTGAGGAACCTGGTTGATGGAGTTAGAAAGATCGAGTCTGGGGAGGGTCTTTCTGGGACCAAGTAGGCGAGATGTATTTTCTTTCTTAAATGTAATAAGGTCACACTAGACTAGCCATGGTCGCCAAGACCTTAATGGAAGGAATCGTGGAACAGACATACACTATAGTCCCTATAATCAAACCCAACATCTTAAGGGCTCTGGACCGCTGTCAAAAAGGGATTAAGCATTTCAAGGGTTGTAATATATTGTTGCAGTTGTGGCTATTAGAGCATAATCAACAAGGTCAATATCGCCAAGAATTTCCGGGAAGGGATTGGAATTATCATATTGCCTTCTATCACCCTAAGCGGATGGCTTACATTTCGCACAGGTTTGCCCAACCAAAAAGTGCCAAAGATTGGGTAGAGTTCTTCTACAATATGTTCGATGAACTAGTGCAATGGATGTTTGAATGGTTCCCAACTGACGATTTCATCATTAGGTCTAAGGACGCTCCTCACTTAGTGTTGATTGGGTTGAGAAGGATACACCCTTATGTTCCCTTCCGAGTTATGAGGCAAGCAGACAGGAAGCAGGTCATACCACGTGTTGCAAAGATGAGCCATTTCAGATCAGACATTCAAAACGATGACATCCCGCACAAGTGCCAAGCTCAACATACGTGGCACTGCAAGATCATTGTGGAGAAGAACACCATTGAGCCGGACAGGTATCACGTTGGGTGGGTACCTTTCTACCCGGCATGGTTACGAGACAACCGAGATGGGATAGTGAAACCAGGAACCAGTCGAGGAAATAGGATCATAGATAAAGGTGCCGAGGCCCAAGTCAAATACAACAAACTACGCTAGAAGGTTCATGACTCTGATAATTAACATAAGAAGATACACGAGGCAAATGTGAGGCTAATCGAGGAATGGAAAAAATTGGCTATCACCTCTAATAGAAGGTTTGAGTATTTGGAGCAAGGCTTGGTGGAGCTGGAAGGTAAAATAAAAAACAGGATCGACGATTGCCAGAATGCTAAAGGAAGCGAAGGAGGACATCTGGCTAAAGCCTATCTGCTATTGGGTCTGCGCGAGCTGGGGAACCTGGTTGATGAAGTTAGAAAGATCGAGTTTAGGAGTGTCTTTCTGGGACCAAGTAGGCTAGATGTATTTTCTTTCCTAAATGAAATAAGGCCACACTAGACTGGCCATGGTCTCCAAGACATTAATGTAAGGAATTGAGGGACAGACAAACAATATAGTCCTTATGATCAAAGCTGATATCTACTGGGCTCTAGACCGCTATCAAAAAGGGATTAAGAATTTTGAGGGTTGTAATATATTGTTGCAGTTGTGGTTATTAGAGCATCATAAAAAGGGTCAGTATCGCCAAGAATTTCCAGGAAGGGCTTGGAGAAATCATATTGCCTTCGATCACCCTAAGTGGATGACTTACATTCTGCACAGGTTTGCCCAATCGAGCCAAAGAATAGGTAGAGTTCTTCGACAATCTGGCCGAGGAAAAAGTGCAATGGATGTTTGTATTGTTCCCAAGTGACGAGTTCATCATTAGGTCCACGGACGCTCCTCACTTAGTGTTGATTGGGTTGAAGGGATACACCCTTATGGTCCCATCCGGGTTATGAGGCAAGCAGATAGGAAGCAGGTCATTCCACGTGTTTCAAAGATGAGCCATTTCAGAGCAGACTTTCAAAACGATGACATCCCGCACAAGTGCCAAGCTCACCATATGTGGCACTAAAAGATCATTGTGGAGAAGAACACCATTGAGCCGGACAGGTATCACGCTGGGTGTGCACCCGTATACTCGGCATGGTTACAAGACAACCAAGATGGGATAGTGAAGCCAAGAACCGGTCGAGGAAATAGGATCATAGATGAAGATGCCGAGGCCCAAGTCAAATACAACTGACTACGCTAGAAACTTCATGACTCCGAGAATTAACATCGGGAGATACAAGAGGAAAATATGAGGTTGATCGAGGAATGAAAGGAAATGGCTATAATTTCTAATAGAAGGTTAGAGTATTTGGAGCGAGGCTGGGTGGAGCTGGAAGGTAAAATAAAAAAAGAGGATCGACGATTGCCATAATGCTGAAGGAAGGGAAGGAGGACATCTGGCTAAAGCCTATCTTCTGTTGGGTCTGCGCATGCTAGGGAACCTTGTTGATGGAGTTAGAAAGATCGAGTATGGGGAGGGTCATCTGGGATAAAGTAGGCTAGATTTATTTTCTTTTCTAAATGTAATAAATCCACACTAGACTGGCTATGGTCGCCAAGACCTTAATGGAAGGAATTGAGGGACAAACATAAAATATAGTCCCCACGATCATTGCCGACATCTACAGGGCTCTTGACCACTATCAAAATGGCATTAAGCATTTTGAGGGTTGTAATATATTGTTGAAGTTGTGGTTATTAGAGAATCATCAAAAGGGTCAGTATCGCCAAAAATATTTGGGAAGGGCGTGACACGATCATATTGCCTTCCATCACCCTAAGCGGATGACTTACATTCCGCACAAGTTTGCTCAACCGAAAAGTGCCAAAGAATGGATAGAGTTCCTTGACAATCTGAACTAGGAGAAGGTGCAATAGATAATTTAATGGTTCCCAACTGACGAGTTCATCATTAGGTCCAGGGACACTTCTCACTTAATATTGATCGGGTTGAGAGGGATACACCGTTATGTTCCCATCCGGGTTATGAGGCAAGCAGGAAGGAAGCAAGTCATACCACGTGTTGCAAATATGAGCCATTTCAGAGCAGACTTTCAAAATGAAGACATCCCGCACAAGTGCCAAGTTCAGCATATGTGGCACTGCAAGATCATTGTGGAGAAGAAAACCATTGAGCCGTACAGGTATCACGCTAGGTGGGCACCCTTCTTACCGACATGGTTACATGACAACCTAGATGGGATAGTGAAGCCAGGAACCGGTCGAGGAAATAAGATCATAGATGAATATGCCGAGGCCCAAGTGAAATATAACATACTACGCAAAGTGGTTCATAACTCCAAGAATGAACATCGGGAGATACACGAGGAAAATATGAGGTTGATCGAGGAATGGAAGGAAATGGATATCACGTTCAATAGAAGATTAGAGTATTTCGAGCGAGGCATGGTGGAGCTGGAAGGTAAAATAATAAAGAGGATCGACGACTACGAGAATGCTGAACGAAGCGAAGGAGGACATCTTGCTAAAGCCTATCTGTTGTTGGGGAACCTGGTTGATGGAGTTAGAAAGATTGAGTATGGGGAGGGTCCTTCTGGGACCAAGTACACTAGATTTATTTGCTTTCCTAAATGTAATAAGGCCACACTAGGCTGGCCATGGTCTCCAAGACCTTAATGGAAGGAATTGAGGGACAAACATACACTTTAGTCCCTATGATCATTTCCGACATCTACAGGGCTCTAGACCACTTTCAAAAAGGGATTAAGCATTTCGAGGGTTGTAATATAATGTTGCAGTTGTGGTTATTAGAGAATCATCAAAAGGGTCAGTATGGACAAAAATTTCTGGGAATGGCGTGGAACGATCATATTGCCTTCCATCACCCTAAGGGGATGACTTATATTCCGCATAGGTTTGCCCAATCAAAAAGTTCCAAATAATGGGTAGAGTTTTCGACAATTTGACCTAGGAGAAGGTGCAATGGATGTTTAAATGGTTCCCAACTGACGAGTTCATCATTAGGTATAGGGAAGCTCCTCACTTAGTGTTGATTTGGTTGAGAGGGATACACCCTTATGTTCCCATCCGGGTTTTGAGGCAAGCAGGCAGGAAGCAGGTCATACCACATATTGCAAAGATGAGCCATTTTAGAGCAGACTTTCAAAACGACGACATCCTGCACAAGTGCCATACTCAGCATATGTGGCACTGCAAGATAATTATAGAGAAGAACACCATTGAGCCGGATAGGTATCACGTTGGGTGTGCACCCTTCTACCCGGCATGGTTACAAGACAACTTAGATGGGATAGTGAAGCCAAGAACCGGACGAGGAAATAGGATAATAGATGAAGATGCCGAGGCCCATGTCAAATACAACAGACTACGCAAGGGGGTTCATGACTCCAAGAATGAACATCAGGAGATACAGGAGGCAATTATGAGGCTTATCGAGGAATGAAAGGAAATGTCTATCACCTCCAATAGAATGTTAGAGTATTTTGAGCGAGGCTTTGTGGAGCTGGAAGGTAAAACAATAAAGAGGATCGACGACTACCAGAATGCGGAAGGAAGCGAGGAGGACGTCTGGCTAAAGCCTATCTGCTGTTGGGTCTGCGCGAGCTGGGGAACCTGGTTAATGGAGTTAGAAAGATCGAGTATGGGGAGGGTCATCTGGGACCAAGTAGGCTATATTTATTTGCTTTTCTAAATGTAATAAAGCCACACTAAACTGGCTATGGTCGCCAAGACCATAATGGAAGGGATTGAGGGAATGAAAAACACTATAGTCCCTATAATCAAAGTTGATATCTACTGGGCTCTTGACTGCTGTCAAAAAGGGATTAAGCATTTCGAGGGTTGTAATATATTGTTGCAATTGTGGTTATTAGAGCATCATCAACAGGTTCAGTATCGCCAACAATTTACGGGAAGGGATTGGAACGATCATATTGACTTCCATCACCCTAAGCAGATGATTTCCATTATGCACAGCTTTTCCCAACCGAAAAGTGCCAAAGAATGGGTAGACTTCTTCGAATATCTAACCGAGAAGCAAGTGCATTGGATGTTTGAATGGTTCCCAACTGACGAGTTCATCATTAGGTCCAGGGACGCTCCTCACTTAGTGTTGATTGGGTTGAGAGGGATTCACCCTTATGTTCCCATCCGGGTTATGAGGCAAGCAGACAAGAAGCAGGTCATACCACATGTTGCAAAGATGAGCCATTTCAAAGCAGACTTTCAAAACGACGACATCCCACACAAGTGCCAAGCTCAGCATATGTGGCACTACAAGATCATTGTGGAGAATAACACCATTGAGCCGGACAAGTATCACGCTAGGTGGGCACCATTCTACCCCGCATGGTTACAAGACAACCTAGATGGGATAGTGAAGCAAGGAACCGGTTGAGGAAATAAGATCATAGATGATTATGCCGAGGCCTAAGTCAAATACAACAGACTACGCAAGGGGGTTCATGACTCCAATAATGAACATCGAGAGATACATGAGGCAAATATAAGGTTGATCGAGGAATGGAAGGAAATGGATATCACCTCCAATAAAAGGTTAGAGTATTTTGAGCGAGGCTTGGTGGAGCTGGTAGATAAAATAATAAAGAGGATCGACGACTGCCAGAATGCTGAAGGAAGCGAATGAGGACATCTGGCTAAACCCTATCTGCAGATGGGTCTGCGCGAGCTGGGGAACCTGGTTGACGGTGTTAGAAAGATCGAGTATGGGGAGGGTCCTTCTAGGACCAAGTAGGCTATATTTATTTGCTTTCCTAAATTTAATAAGGCCACACTAGACTGGCCATGGTCGCCAAGACATTAATGGAAGGAATTGAGGGACATACATACACTATAGTCCCTATGATCATTGCCGACATCTACAGGGCTCTGGACCACTGTCAAAAAGGGATTAGGCATTTCGAGGTTTGTAATATATTATTGCGGTTGTGGTTATTAGAGCATCATCAAAAGGGTCAGTATCGCCAAAAATTTCTGAGAAAGGCGTGGAACGATCATATTGCCTTACATAACCCTAAGCAGATGACTTACATTCCGCATAGGGTTTCCCAACCGAAAAGTGCCAAAGAATAGGTAGAGTTCTTCGACAATCTGATCGAGGAGCAAGTGCAATTGATGTTTGAATTTTTCCCAACTGACGAGTTCATCATTACGTCCAGGGACGCTTCTCACTTAGTATTGATTGGGTTGAGATGGATACACCCTTATGTTCCCATCCGCGTTATGAGGCAAGCAGACAGGAAGCAGGTCATACCACGTGTTGCAAAGATGAGCCATTTCAGACCAGACATTCAAAACGACGACATCCCGCACAAGTGCCAAGCTCAACATATGTGGCACTGCAAGATCAATGTGGAGAAGAACACCATTAAGCCGGACAGGTATCACGCTAGGTGGGCACCCTTCTACCCGGCATGGTTACAAGACAACCTATATGGGATACTGAAGCCAGCAACCGATTGTGGAAATAAGATCATAGATGAATATGCCGAGTCCCAAGTCAAATACAACAGACTACGCAAGGGGGTTCATGACTCCAAGAATGAACATCGGGAGATACAAGAGGCAAATATGAGGTTGATCGAAGAATGGAAGGAAATTTATATCACCTCCAATAAAAGGTTAGAGTATTTTGAGCGAGGCTTGGTGGAGCTGGAACGTAAAAAAATAAAGAGGATCGACGACTGCCAGAATGTTGATGGAAGCGAAGGAGGACATCTGGCTAAAGCCTATCTATTGTTGGGTATGCGCGAGCTGGGAAACCTGGTTGATAGAGTTAGATAGATCGAGTCTACGAGGGTCTTTCTGAGACCAAGCAGGCTAGATGTATTTTCTTTCCTAAATGAAATAAGGCCACACTAGACTTGCCATGCTCGCCAAGACCTTAATGGAAGGAATTGAGGGATAGACAAACACGATAGTCCCTATGATCAAAGCTGATATCTACAGGGCTCTGGACCACTGTCAAAAAGGGATTAGGCATTTCGAGGTTTGTAATATATTATTGCGGTTGTGGTTATTAGAGCATCATCAAAAGATTCAGTATCGCCAAAAATTTTCGGGAAGCGCGTGGAACGATAATATTACCTTCCATAACCCTAAGCGGATGACTTAAATTTCGCACAGGTTTTCCCAACCGAAAAGTGCCAAAGAATGGGTAGAGTTCTTCGACAATCTGACCGAGGAGCAAGTGCAATGGATGTTTGAATGGTTCCCTATTGACGAGTTCATCATTAGGTCCAGGGACACTACTCACTTAGTGTTGATTGGGTTGAGAGGGATACACCCTTATGTTCCCGTTCGGGTTATGAGGCAAGCGAGCAGGAAGCAGTTCATACCACGTGTTGCAAAGATGAGCTCTCAGAGAAGACTTTCAAAAAAATGACATACCGTACAAGTGCCAAGCTCAACATATGTGGCACTACAAGATCATTGTGGAGAAGAACACCATTGAGTCTGACAGGTATCATGCTGGGTATAACAGACTACGCTAGAAGGTTCATGACTCCGAGAATTAACATCGGGTGATACACGAGTCTAATATGAGGCTGATCGAGGAATAGAAGGAAATGGCTATCACCTCTAATAGAAGATTAGAGTATTTGGAGCGAGGCTTGGTGGAGCTGGAAGGTAAAATAAAAAAGAGGATCGACGATTGCTAGAATGTTGAAGGAAGCGAAAGAGAACATCTGGCTAAAGCCTATCTTCCATTGGGTCTGCGCGAGCTGGGGAACCTAGTTAATGGAGTTAGAAATATCGGGTATGGGGAGGGTCCTTCTGGGACCAAGTAGGCTAGGTTTATTTGCTTTCCTAAATGTAATAAGGCCACACTAGACTGGCCATGGTCGCCAAGACCTTAATGGATGGAGTTGAGGGACAACCATACACTATAGTCCCTTAGATCATAGCCGACATCTACAAGGCTCTGGACCGCTGTCAAAAAGGGTTTAAGAATTTTGAGGGTTTTAATATATTGTTGCAGCTGTTGTTATTAGAGCATCATCAAAAGCGTCACTATCGCCAAGAATTACCATGAAGGGCTTGGAATGATCATATTGCCTTCCATCACCCTAAGTGGATGACTTACATTCCGCACAGGTTTGCTCAACTGAAAAGTTCTAAGGAATGGGTAGAGTTCTTCGACAATCTGTCCGAGGAGCAAGTGCAATGCATGTTTGAATGGTTCCCAACTGACAAGTTTATCATTAGGTTTAGGGATGCTCTTCACTTAGTGTTGATTGGTTTGAGTTGGATACACCCTTATGTTCCCATCCGGGTTATGAAGAGAGCAGGCAGGAAGCTGGTCATACCCCGAGTTGCAAAGATGAGCCATTTTAGAACAGACTTTCAATATGATGAAATCCTGTACAAGTGCCAAGCTTAACATATGTGGCACTGCAATATTATTTTTGGAGAAGAACACCATTGGGCCGGACAGGTATCACGCTAGGTACAACAGACTACGCTAGAAGGTTGATGACTCCGAGAATTAACATCGGGTGATACACGAGTCTAATATGAGGCTGATCGAGGAATGTAAGGAAATGACTATCACCTCTTATAGAAGATTAGAGTATTTGGAGCGAGGCTTGGTAGAGCTGGAAGGTAAAATAAAAAAGAGGATCGACGATTGCCAGAATGCTGACGGAAGCGAAGGAGAACATCTAGCTAAAGCCTATCTACTGTTGGGTCTGCGCGAGCTGGGGAACCTAGTTGATGGAGTAAAAACGATCGAGTATGGGGAGGGTCCTTCTGGGACCAAGTAGGCTAGATTTCTTTGTTTTCCTAAATGTAATAAGGCCACACTAGACTGGCCATGGTCGCCAAGACCTTAATGGAAGGAGTTGAGGGACAGGCATACACTATAGTCCCTATGATCATAGCCGACATCTACAGGGCTCTGGACCGCTGTCAAAAAGGGATTAAGCATTTCGAGGGTTGTAATATATTGTTGCAGCTGTTGTTATTAGGGCATCATCAAAAGCGCCAGTATCGCCAAGAATTTCTGGGAAGGGTTTGGAATGATCATATTGCCTTCCATCACCCTAAGCGGATGACTTACATTCCGCACAGGTTTGCTCAACCGAAAAATGCTAAAGAATGGGTAGAGTTCTTCGACAATCTGACCGAGGAGCAAGTGCAATGGATGTTTGAATGGTTCCTAACTGACGATTTTATCATTGGGTTTAGGGACGCTCTTCACATAGTGTTGATTGGGTTGAGAGGGATACACCCGTGTGTTCCCATTCAGGTTATGAGGCAAGCGAGCATGAAGCAGGTCATTAATGAGTGGTANNNAATGCGATCGCATATGCAACATGCGAATCGCATTTCGAGCCTAGAGATCGCATACCGCAACAGACAGTTGAGTCGAGTTTAATGAGTGAAAGGCGGTCGAATATGCGATCGGATATCGCACATGCGGTTCGCATTTGAGTCGCATCACCATCTGATGCCAGAAGCTACATTGTAAATGCAACGCTCGAATGCAATCGCATATCACTAATGCGGACCGCATATCTCAAATGCGACGACCCTCTGGGACCTAGGGTTTTGATGTGTGACGGAAAGAGTGAAGATGCGAATCGCATCCCTGATATGCGACAGGGATGCGATCGCATATCAGCTCGACGGGGGTGTTTTTGTCCACTTTTCACTCGAATTTTTGGCCCTCTATAAAAAGCATACCTTGGCAACATCTTAGGCATCGATTGGAACTCAATTTTTATCCATTAGAGATGGATTTTTGGGCATTTCTTCAGCCTTGTAAATATATTTTGAGTATAGAACAACAAGTTTTGAAGCTAGGGATTTGCACACACACTTGGGTCTTGAAGATTTCACCATTGTGGTTAAGTATTTCTTACCCATTTATGTTTATTTCTTCATTT
>ML271562.1:0-16935 GCA_005239495.1 Nicotiana undulata | reverse complement strand
CCAACTTTTTTGGCGCCATTTTGTAAGGAGGTTGAGCAAGTGGCATTGAACCTGGCAACAACTTCGATAGTAATTAGCCAACCTGAGGAAGACCTCAACTCTTTCACTGAATTTGGCCATCGCCATTCCACAATGACCTGCACTTTATTCGGGTCCATTCGCACCTGATTTTGGCTCACCAAGTGCCTAAGAAACTTTATCTCCTGTCTTGCGAACTCACATTTCTCCATCTTCACATAGAGCTGGTACTCTCTCAAACGAGACATCACCTTTATCAAATGCGACATATGCTCATCCAAGTTCCTACTATAGATGACTATGTCGTCTAAGTAGACAACGACAAAATCATCTAAGTATTCATACAGAACATCGTTCATCAGGTTCTAGAACGTAGCAGGGGCATTCGTCAACCCAAACAGCATAGCGAAATTCATATGAGTCGTACCGTATGACACAAGTTGTTTTAGACTCATCTCCTTCCGCACCTGCCAGTAACCAGACCGTAAACCAGCACTTGCTCAATCTTGCACCAATGGAACCGGGTATTTGTTCTTCACCGACACCTTGTTCAATGCTCGATAATCAACACACATCCTTAAAGTCCCGTCCTGTTTCTTTTGGAATAAAAGAGGTGCACCAAAAGGGGCTGAATCAGTCCCGCATCAAGTAAATCATTCAACTATTTCCTCAGTTCAGCCAACTCTTTTGGCTCCATTCTGTAAGGAGATTGAGCAGGTGGCATTGAACCCGGCAGCAACTCAATTTTGTGATCAATAGCCCTCCTTGGTGGCAAGTTTTTCGGCAATTCAGGCGGCACCACATCAACAAAGTCATTCAAGATTTGAGCGATGTAGTCCGATACTTCAACCTGCACATCGGGCTTCACTTCGACCATAGCAGCAACGGAAGTATTATCTCCCCTTTTCCACCATCATTGCAGAAATTAACGAACCCCTCCGTCGAGTCTCTTCCTTTGCATAAGGATGAACAACCTTTACAAAGCCAGGAGCTGTTTCATTCATGATCATTACTCCGTCCAAATGGGGCATTGGAACGAAGCAATTCTTCATCATGAAATCGATTCCAAGTATCACCTCGAAATCCTCTAAGGGAATCACCATCAGATTGACTTTCCCTTTCCAACAGACATGGGACATTATAAGTCATACCCATAATGGCTTGTGCTTTGGCATTCAGTGTCTTCATATAGGAGGGACATTTAACCATACTTATGCACTAAATTGGCCGAGACAAAGGTGTGAGTAGCGCCAGTATCGACCATAGCTATCACAACTTTCTCTCCAATTTTCATTTCGATGTGCATTAGCAAGGAATGAGGGTTCGTCTCATTGCTTATAGCATTTACCAATGAAATAACATTCAGCAATTGTAAAGGATTTACCAATGCAACAACAACTTCTCTACCTTCTTCAAGATTATTTTCAGTAGCAAGCAAAACATTCACCCGTTCTCGACTTGGATAGTTTTTGGCATTGTGAGGGCCGCCGCAAGTCCAGCAACCATCACTCTTTTTGTTTGTGATGCCTTTGTTCCTAGCAGGTCCATCAGCAACACCCTTGCCCTTATCAACACATTCTTTTCGAACATCCTTCCTCCATTCCCCTTTATTCTCCACATTTTTCTTAGGTTTTGAAGTAGAAGGAATTTCAGAAAGATTACGGGTACTACGATAATCCACCAAAGAATCCGTTGCAGCAATCATATGAGCCGTACCTTGTGACACAAGTTGTTTTAGACTCATCTCCTTCTGCTATCCGCACCTGCCAGTAACCAGACCGTAAATCAAGCTTCGTAAACCAGCACGCCTTGTTTCTTCTGGAATAGGCAGAATCAGTCCCTCCTTTCTTTGTAAGCTTAGTGTGCAATTTGCATGAAATTTATTTTTCAACTTCAAACTAGTAAGTGAGGTTCCATTAATTTTTTTTTTCTTTTCTGGAAAGTATTTTCTTATATTGAATTTTGTATTGGACAAAAAAGGAATTCCCCTTGTGTATGCACACCTCAAAAAGGTATAGTACTCGATTCCATTACATGCATCGGGGGCAATCAAAAAGCCAATATTTCTTGGAATACTGACTGCCCTTGACATTGGTTCTGCCCAACATCCGTCACGTTTCAACATTAGGGGCTAACAAACCACCCCCATCGGTTGAACTCGATGTCCTCGTCGAGGTTGACTTGAAATAGTCCTTTATTTGTTGTTCATATTGCCACAATGAAGCATCCTTTCCCTAAGTCGCATCTGCCTCGGGTTTTCCTTTCCACTGAATTCTGTCAGCTTATTCTTCTTTTGCATCCAAAGAACTCGGTGGTCAAGAATCTTCTCAATTTCTTCCTCAAGCCTAGTGCGCATCTCATCTCAGGAGTTCACTTTATTTTATGTTTGTTCGGATCTTCAGGATCTTCAATGTAAGGCCTTAGAAAACTCACATAGAAAGTTGGATGTATCTTCATGGCAGCTTCAATAGGTAAGCAACTTCACCAACTTATTTAGCAACTTCAAAAAGACCATCAAACCTTGCGACTAATGTTATATGCCTCACCCGACTGCCAATCTTTTTCCAAATTTGTGGAGTAAGCTTTAACAACTCCTCCTCGCCATTTGAAACTCCAAGGGGCACCTGTTCTTGTCAGCATATTTCTTCATTCTTTTCTGGGCCTTTGCCTAGCTATCTTCTGCATCTTTGATCATAAATTGTCTATCCCAACGTAGTGGTAAGCTACTGGATATTTACCCCCGTCTTTTGTTGTGCAATCTCACCTGGTTGTGTAGGTTGTTTCCCCAAATCCAATTTCAAAGGGACTCATCTCCGTTGCTGAAGACTTGTGTCAATTATATGAGAATTTGCACAGTCTAGCAAATCTATCCAGTTGCGTTGACTAGTCGTCACAAAGTGTCTCAAGTATTCCTCCCAACATATGGTTAATTCTCTCGGTTTAGCCAACAGTTTGGGCTTGATTCCTGTTGAAAACTTCAAGTTCGTTCCCATCAAATTGAACAAATACGTCCAGAACCGGCTAGTGAATCTAGCGTCCCTGTCACTAATAACATCCTTTGGCATCCCGAAATATTTTACCTCATTTTGAAGAACAATTCAACAACCTTTGAAGGACATTCTGTGGAGGCAGCAATAAAAACAACATACTTTGAAAATCTGTCGACCACAATCATGATCGACGACAAACCATTGACCTTTGGGAACCCGTTGGTGAAGTCCTTTCGATGGCTCTTCTGGGATAGGTAGAGGTTGTAGCAAACTTGCCTCCTCCTTCCGCTCAGTTTTATTAAGCTGACACTCAAGGCAAGTCTTACCATAAGCTTCCACATTATGCTCCATCTTGGGCCAACAGTAGCATCGGGACAGTAGCGCCATCATCATTCCCTGTCAGGACAGTAAAACCAGGCATCAACTCGATCTTATGATCAATAGCCCTCTGTGGTGGCACGTTCTTAGGCAATTTGTGCATTAGTAAATGAGGTTGATCTCGTCACTTGTAGCATTAAGCAACAAAATGGAGTTCGACAATTGCAAATAATTTACTAAGGCAACAACTTCATTACCTTTACCTGCACGATTCTTTTCCGTAGCAAGCAATGCATTCACTCGTTCCCTGCTATGGCAGTTCTTGGCGATATGAGGTCCACCACAAGTCCAACAACCATCATCCTTCTTGTTGGCGTTTTCCTTGTTTCTAGGGATACATCAACAATTGCCTTGCCTTTTTCCACAGTTTCTTTTCGGATCTCTTTCTTCCATTCTCCTTTCTTCTCTCCTTTTTTCTTAGGCTTTGAAGTAGAAAGAACATCAAAAAGACTTCGTGTAGTTCGATAATCCACCGACTATACTGCAACAATTGCACTTGGGAGGTCTTTCACGTTCTTCCTCCTAAGTTTATTTTGCGCCCAAGCTTGCATGCCAAAAATAAAGTTATGTAACTTGTCGTACTATTCTGAATATTTAACATTAAGTAAATTCCTTAATATAATCAAGAACGGTTTTTGTCTGCCTCAAGCGTTTCAAACGATTTTTCCCATCTCTTTCCGAAGATTTTCCCATGTATCAATTTTAGGCATGCTCGTACTTTCACCATCAGTCTTGCGGGTTCTCCAATAACTTCACATTTCTTGTTAGGTACATGCGGGTTATGGTCACTTTGTCTCCATTAGTAATTTTGGCAGCAACAAAGTATTGTTCCATATCCTACGAAATCTTTTTCAATTCTTTTGCACTTCGCGTTCCACCGAGAGGTTGTGAGTTCGAGTCACCCCAAGAGTAAGGTGAAGAGTTCTTGGAGGGAAGGTTGCCGGGGGTCTATTGGAAACAACCTTTCTACCCTAGGGTAGGGGTAAGGTCTGCGTACACACCAGTGTTTTTAAGAGCGTGAAGCGCAAAAAAGCGACAAGGCCTCGCCTCGCTTCAGAAGCGCAATTCTTAAAAACATAATGTAAACCTTGCAAAGACACAATATAAAATTATCAACAATCAAAAACTTCAATTTAAATACTTAAAAGTACCACCAAATCATCCACAAAGTCACAAACCATAGGAGGACAAGCAAAATCAAAGCTACTAAATTACTAGAGCAACAACTTATTCTTCTACTCTTCTTGTTCTTCTTCAAGATTGTCAAAATCTTGAATTCCTCTATTATCTTCATATTGCTCGTCATCTTCTTCTTCCCCCTCTTCCTCTTCATGATCACTTTCATCTTCACCAATTAGGGATAGGTGTCGACTTGTAGTAGCCACACCTTTTCCCTTCCTAACCGAGCTTGAACTAGAAGTAGTCGCCCTTAAACCATAAGCATTCTCCTCAACTCCACTAGCAACCGCCATATCACCCCAAGTGAAATTAGAGTCCCCTTCAAATACTTCTTCATCTTCACAATTTTCGGGGACTCCGGTAAGCCACTCATTAGCCTCATCAATATTGTCCAAAAGAATTGGATCAATTAGATTGCGGTGGTTGTAGCGACGCCTCAATGCTCTATTGTATTTTATGAACACTAGATTATGGAGACGCTTCATGGTTAGTCGATTCCTCTTCTTTGTATGAATCTGCAAACAAAATGTGTCAACTAATTAGTAGGAGTTGGGACAATTGAGATATAATTAACTTTATCTCAAAACGCGGAATAATTCTTTTTGTTTCTTACGAACACGCTTCAATTCCTTTCACATCCGGATGAGCTACAAGTTAAACTTAAAACTTTGATGGCGAAAGCTTGTAAATCCGGAGTCTCTACACCATATTGGTCTCACCACTCAACTATAGAAGTCAAAAAAAATGTTCAAGAGTTGATAAGTATAAAACATATACTAAAGTTAGAGATATAAAATATAGAAGCACTAGGTCACCTGGCGACTTCGTCTTTCTTTGTTTAATAGCAAGTCGGAGCTTAAAAAGTCCTTCAGCTGCTTTGTAAGTACCAAGTTGATCTACTATCTTTTCTTGCAAGTCTTCATCTGGGGTCAACTTGATAACAACCGAATGGAATCCTGTCCACACTTCTCTAGTCAATGAATTATTTTCATTCTAATCATAAAAGAGTGACGGGTTCAGAATAAGTCCAGCTGCATGCAAAGGTCTATGAAGTTGTTCATTCCATCTTGTATCAATAATCTGAAAGACCTTTGCATATTTCTGCTCATCACTGGATGATGCTTGAATTGCCTCCTTGGCCCTATCCATAACTTCATAGAGGTAGCCCATTGGTGGTTTTTGCTCCCCATCCACCAAACGATGTACTTTAACTAAAGGGCCACCAATTTTAAGAGCATGAAGGACATTATTTCAAAAAGAATAAGAAAGAATAATGCGTGCAACTTCTTTTCCCGCATTTTCCTTTGCAAATTTACTCTTGCTCCATTCCTCAGAAGTGAACAACCTTCTCAAATTGACTTTTTGCAAGTGGATACTATGCAAAGTCAAGAAGGCAGTGGCGAACCTTGTCTTGCCCGGTTTCACCAAATTTTTTTGTTTGGTGAATCTTCTCATCATATTCAAACAAGGGCCGCAGAGAAATATAAGAATGTACCCTAACGCCCTGAATAAAAACTGTAGAGAAGGGTTTTTCCTTGAAAATGTCCCTGAACATTAAGTTGATACAATGAGACACACATGGAGTCCAATAGATATTCTTGTACGCTCCTTCCATCATGCCACCCGCTTTCTTGTTTTCACTAGCATTATCAGTGACCACTTGAACAACCTTGCTTGGGCCAATCTTTTCAATTGTGTTCTGAAACAAGGTGAGCATTTTGATGTGGTCAGTGGATGAGTCGCTAGCATCAATGGACTCAAGAAATAAACTTCCCTTGGGAGAATTCACCAACACATTAATAATTAATTTTCCGGTTCTTGCCGTCCACTTATCCATCATAATTGAGCAGCCATACTTGTTCCACACAAGTTTATGTTCTTCAACAATTTTATTAGTCTCTTCCACTTCCTTATTTAGATAAGGACCTCTAATTTCATTCCAGGTCCATAACCAACGGCCTCAATAAAGTCTCCAAAAGTGTCATAGTTGACACAATTAAAGGGGAGCCAGCATCATAGACCTATCGTGCAAAAGCTCTAACTGCACGATCCCTCAAAATGTCTCTAGCAACTTTTTGTACATCTTTTCCACTTCCGCTCTTTGCTTTCGGCTTCTATGGAGAATAGCAATCCATAGGACCTTTAGTACTCCTACCCGTCGATGATCCATGGCTTGAAGAGTCAATTCTTCCCCGTTTTGTTGGAAGTGTCAATTCTTTTTCTTCATCATCATCATCAAGATTGGTCACCATTGGTTGATGACTCATTTGATTTTTTTGCTCCTTCTTCTCAACAAAATTCTTTATTTCTCCCCTCACCTCCGGTGGACATTTCGGACAAGNTGACATTTTTGCTCCTTCTTCTTCTCAACAAAATTCTTTATTTCTTCCCTCACCTCCGGTGGACATTTCGGACAACTTGTGACGTTTCTATCGCCACCAATTAGATGGTATTTAAAGCGATAAATTCCACCCGTTGTAATCTTGTTGCAAAACTTGCATAAAACATTTGTATTCTTCTCATTAACTCTCTCGCCATATCTCCAAGCCGGGTCTTTCTCTTTCGAACTTTGAGACATGTTAATATCCCTATTAAGATATAAGAAAAAACATAACAATAAATTGAAAATACATATAATATATATATAATAATTAATATATACGAGAGATGTGAAGTTATGGCGGAGAATCCACATGGTCGATGATGAAAGTGCGGGCATGCCTAAAATTGATACATGGGAAAAGCTTCGGAAGGATCTGAAAGACCAATTCTTGCCTAGCAATGCATCTTGGCTTGGTAGAGATCGTTTGAAACGCTTGAGGCAGATGGGAACTGTTCGTGATTATATTGAGGAATTTACTTCCTTAATGTTAAATATTTAGAATAGCACGACAAGTTGCATAAGTTCATTTCTAGCATGCAAGCTTTGGCGCAAAATGGAACTTATCAGGCAGAACGTGACATCAATCGCCCTCTTGTAACTGCCATTGGCAGGCCCCCTTTTTGTATTTCGTTGGCTAAGGCAAGTAGCATATTGTGAGCCTTCCAAGTGAGTCCTATGTATATTCTGGGTGTTTTACCCATAATTGTTGTGTGCGCTTTCGCTTACAAGTATGAAAATATTCTAAGTCCTAAACTGCGAGAGAAAACAAGTAAGACTGAGTGGCTCGATTGTCAGGCTGCTCCGGAAGTATGGACCCGACTGTCGGGTGATGTTATTGTCTAGGGAGAAGGGTGTTAGAAGTAAGACATGATCTTGTTTGCTTTTGGTGATGGAAATATGGATTTCGATTGCTTGGAACTAGATATTTGGGGAAGACCAACAGAAAGATGTTATGAACATTCCCCTATATGATGGTTTCTCTAGTCTAAATCCAGTAGATGGTGAGCTAGATCATTTCCAATTTGCTTTTAGCAGTGTCATCTCTATGGCATTTCATTTTTGTTTTGTTGGAGACAACCAATTGATCATGTTCACGTAGAACTGAATGAGTTCTTGAACCAAAGCCAGCTGTCGCTTTGGTTGGATCTCTGGATTTTCGGTGAAATCCATATATTAGTTGCTTCTTCTTCCAAACCTATGTTGAAGTATCTTAGAAGCAAATAGCTTGGACGATAAAGGTGGCCATGCTCAGAATTTAGCTAGGGGGATACTGTAAATGAATTATGTTGGCATATGATTAGCTCTTGTGGAGAATTAAATGAGTGTCATTGTCATCTCGTGGTCTATTTTGTTATAGAACTTTGCTGATTTTACACTTGCTAACGAGTCAATCCTGATGTATATTGTTCTTCGGAATTAAAGTGTAGTCGACATTGTTGTCAGCCATGTTCTTTTTCTAGATGTTTTTATCACCTATTCTATTCATATTTCATATGAACAGCCCGCTGCCCCTGTTGTCCATGACCGCTGATAGGATATTTTTCATTTCCTTGAACTGAAGTTTTTCTTCTGTTGTGGCTTCTTTTCTTATTCTTTCCACTTTCCACCATATATGTAGCTGATGTGGTGTTCCTCCTATTCTCTTGTGCACATTAACATGCCTCCGCAAAAGACCAAAGAAAGAGAAAAGCCCAAGTGAAAACTAGCTTACATATATCTTAGAGTTGGGTGGGTTTCATTAGGTATATAGGTTCATTTTATTGTTTACTGGTTTTTGATAACGTAATTTTCTAATCATTTGCTCTTTAATGGTTTTTATCTCTAATATGTTAATCATTTATGACTTACAGGCTGTGTGTTGCTTGCTTGGATTTAGCTTGGGGGCTTTTAAACTTAATTGGATGGTCCTCATTTTCTGTGAGTGTTGTTTCATCATCATGATTTACCTGATCTTGCTCTCTGTATTTGAGATTGCAACAGGGGGGATGAATATGAAAATCCTTTTGGTTTATCCTATTCAAGGTTCTAATGCATAAAACAGGTGCTCAATATTTATGTCCTGTTCATTTTACAAACTAGATGGAGTATAGGGGTCTTTCTTCAACTTCTCATCTCATGTTTTTGACAGTTGTCGGTTCTTCTCATTTCTGATTTTTCTATGATTATTGGCAATCACATATTATTGATAACAATCCTCATTGTGGTGTGATGATCCAAATTATCCAAAAAAAGAAGACGTTCCATGAACTTGCTGTGTCAGATGTCAAATGGCTTCTGTGTATACGCTAATTTACACTAACCTTTTCATATCAATTTTTAATTTAGGTTGATCAAAGGAGACTTTGCCTGTATGCTGCTTTCTTTCTGCCATTCAGAGACACCATTTATAGAGATAACAAAGCCAAAAAGGTAGAACTCTGGACATCAAAGAGTCCATGCAATCTGTTATGTTGTTTGGTCAATTCCATTCTGCATCTCTTATGTGGATTGAGCAGTTTTGCTTATGATTCCGTGGACGTGTTTTGCTTATGATTGGAGTTAGTCGACATTTAGTTTCTAAGCAGAAGAAAAGAACTGCCTAAAGATGCTCACTTTTATGTAGTTACTGTGTTAATTTGATATTATCTGCACATGAGCTCCTTGAGGATTTGGGGTTTATTGTGTATAAATACTTACATTGGCTGACACTTATCAGATTCCAGTTGTCAACTATATTTTTCGCAATTCTCTCAAGTTGAAGGCCAGTGATGCGGAAACAGTGAGTGATTCTTTATGTGACTACTATATGTTTCATGCATTTTTTTTTATTTTTTTTTGAGAAGGAGTTTCATGCATTTGTTATTGAGCCTTGAATCTTAAGCCTATTTATCACTATTTGCCAGAAGAAATTTGATGTTCACTAAATTAATATTACATTTGCAGGTCATAAGCTTGCATGCTGCAGCCAAGAAGTTTGTCGCCTTAATTCCATCACTTGTTTCTAAAGAAGATGTCCAAGATCTAGAAGTTGATTGGAAAGATACCATTGAGGTTCCAATTGCTTCAAAACTTAGAATATTGGCTGGTAACAATATCTTTCTTCTGCAAGACGAGTTTTCTATTTCTTAGTGTCATCTTGCAAATTGTTTGTTAACTTTTGTTCACAAACAGGGCTGCTACTTCGAGAAATTAAAGAATTTTGGCGTGTTGCTCTTCTTCTATGTATGCAATTACATCCCGTTGACAGTGTGTCCTCTACAAGCTTCTCAAAGGAGAACTTTGAACTGGACAAGAGAAGTGGATTATTCAAGTCGGTAGAGAATGCAGTGGGAGCGCTAGGTATCATCATTTGTCCTCTGTGATTCTATTTTGTGTTCCCCTTGCAATGTGAAATGGGTCGACTCAATCATGTCACATAGATATTGAGCATTTAATTTAAGATTTGTGAGGTTACAGTAGCAATGCTAGGTAGAGGGAGGATGTCCCTGCAAAATGATTGTCTCCCTTTTATATTTTAATTTTTCACTATAATTGCTCTTGCCTCGTTGCTCTGTTTAGCCCCAGAACCTGGCCGCTGCACAGCCGCTAAAAATAAAAATAACCCAAGTACCCAACCCTGCCGGTTGCAAATCCTTTTGTATTCAGATCCCATATATATTTGTAACCTATGATCTTACCTTAAATTCCAGGTCTGGAGAAGGTTTGGGAATTGAAACCTTTGGTTAATGGAAAGGAAATTATGAACATTTTGCAGATTAAAAGTGGAGGGCCAGTTGTTAGAGAATGGGTATGCCAATAATCCTCTCTTCTTAGCCAGCTGTTAATTAGTTTGAAGTATTTACTCATCGTTTAATTTTCCTCTGCAGCAACAAAAATTGCTGGAGTGGCAGCTCGCACATCCTTCTGGTACTGCTGAAGAGTGCCTTGATTGGATGAAGCAAACACAGTCAAAACGTGCAAGAACTGAGTAGTTTTATTTTCGCAGTGTGCATCCAGTAGTTGATAGCAGTTCAGAATCAAGATTTTCCTCATTCACCTCTTACGAGGCAGTGCCTGTGCATTTGTATAGCTTCTAATGATTGAATAGTGATGCTAAAAGACTTGTCAGATAGGAGTCCTTTAAATAGTAGAGAGCTGAGTTGAAGTTGGTCATGTCTGAAAAATTATCTATATTTATCGGGTGAAGAAGAAAAAAGATTTTACAAAGGAGGAAGAGGTTAAGTTTCCTAGCATGACTAGGCTGTAATCTGGTGGTATTATCAAGATTTTCCTATTTTTGTTACTTGTACTCCTTATTAATTGTAGCATATAACTTTTGAAGGTAGATAGGGGCAGGGATGGGGTTGTGTTTCCTCTGCCTAAAGCGATGACTGTAAAATAGCTACAATAATGCAGTTTTGATCCTCTTCAAGCACATCAGAGCTAAAGCTTGCTGGACAACTTGCAGGTTTTAGTGAACAGCTAGTTTTACTGGGAGTCATTGTAGTGCTGATTTGTCTCCTCCGCTAAAGCCCGAACTGGCTTTTTTTGTAACCTGAAGTTAATTTTTCCTTGGAAACCTAAATTTTGTTGTATTATGGTGGCTTAATTTTTTCGTCAATTCATTCATGATGTTTCCATCCTTTGCAATAATGACTTGCGCATGGGCAGATGCAATTATCATGCTCATTTTCTTGCCATAAAATTGTGTCGTATGGACTATCAGCTTCGCGTTGCAGAATGGCCTTGTCTTGCAAGTTCAGACAGTATGCACTAATGAACACTTGTAAGGTTGAATCTCTTGCTAATTTAACGAGTAGGTTTATCTTATTGGGGACACACTAGTCACTACTCACTATTATAGTCGGTCTTTTGCTAATTAAAACATGGAATTTCTAGCGTAGTGTGTCAAATGCTCAGATGGCGAACAAGTGATTTCCAAAGAGTAGCTAGCCAGGCGTTAGGGTTATATATAGCTCAAAGCTTTATTGGAGTTACCAATGAATTAGCATATAATTTAGTTTTAAGATATTGCCAAAAAATGGATTAAGATCACTAAAATGATAGACCTAATTAAAACTACGCTAATGATATCTTGTATATTAACGTGTAATGTGTCAAACGATAAGTTACACATTGTGTACTAGTTAATAATGTATCAAGGCAAACAATCCTTGCATAACTAGTTTCTAAACCAATTGACCCCTAAGGTTATGCACCATTTCTCTTATGAAGATTTTAGGCAGTCTTCTTGGTAGTTTTGGCGTGTCAATAAAGGCGAAGCCAGGATTTGAAGTATGGGTTTGGGAATTTAGTCTTCAAGTCTCTGGGTTCTAAATTAATAATTTATACATATTCAATAGATTTCTTAAGACAAATACATAGTTTATACAAAAGCTACTGCGTTCGGCCGAACCCGTAATCGAAAGGCTAGCTCCGCCAATACATGTCGACCCCGCTAATGAAAAATCTTGCGTATGCCACAGTCTAACACACTATTGAGTAGCACGGGAAGAGTAGGTAATTAGACTTGTATAACGTAATCCCTTTGTAAACATGTCATAAGGCCATTGCTCCCTGAGGCTTCTAAGTTACTGATCAAACTCTTACAACTTTCTTTTTAATAACCGTGGTGTCCAGGCCAGCTTGCGCGCGTACCTCGACTAGTTTCACAAGATACCTGCTACCTCCCACCAGCAAGTGCAACAGGTAATCTATCCACCTTACTAGCCAAAATAAATGAGCCAAGTGGATGGAAAAATAAATGAGACAAGATGATTTGTTGCTTAACAATGCTTAACGATGACTTTCTCAAAGCAAATGCTACTATGGAATTATTCCTCCAGAATAACGTTCAACTCTTGCTCACAGACATCCCAACATTAAAAAAGCCAACGACACTATATTTTTTGATTAGGAAAAGGTAGAATTTAAACATCAAGAAAATATTTTATCATCAATCCTACACCCCAATTTCAGCAGACAAATGAGAACACCTCAACGAATGTTGGCATAGTCTTTATATCGAACAGGTAGAGTGCATTTCATGGAATGCCTTACACTACCCGTCCATCTCCCAAACAATTGAGACATCGCTGTACCCTACAAAATTTTACCAAAAATTTAGAACTTTCACACTTCACATTGAATTCAATAGAATCGAATTAATTCAGGGAACTCACTTGTGACCATCGCAAGTAGGACAAACACATGGATTTATAAACACAGGATCATACAGTGGAGACCACCTTATTGTACCATTACCTTTGCACAGCTTACATATATAAAATCCCTTTCCTTTACAACACCCACAAAACTTCCCCAACTTTTCCTGCACATAATAAAATAATCAATAATATGAAAATTAAAAAATATATTACTCCTATCAAAAGAAAAAAATAATAATTTACCTTGTTAATTAAGGCTTTACGGCGAAGGATTGAAGTGGTGAGTGCAGAAATAGTGATGGATCCACCAATAAGGACAATGGAGCCTTTTGCTAACGTGCGCAGTAGTGGTGGAACCATTCGAATGCGCCCTTTGTATATCTCGTAGGAGAAAAGTCTATAAAGAGCAGTTGTTAGTAAATTATTTTCTCACTAAGGGTGTGTTTGGTATGAACATGTTTGGTTGGCTTAGTTTTTTTGGTAAATATTTTCCTCGTCAATTCATTTTCCTCCGATTAGAGAAAAATGTTTTCCCTATCAAGAGAAGGGAAAACATTTTCCAAAACTGCTTCTCAACATTCCCGCCCTATTCCTTATCCTCACCCACCTCCACACTCGCCCACCTAAATCCACCCCATGCCCTTCCTCCAAAAACATTTTTTTTTTCACCATCCACCCCCCAAAAAAAATATTTTTTACTTTTTTTTAATTTGAAAATTTCTGTTTCTTTTTCTTGCACCTACCCTCCCCCTCGAAAAAATATTTTTTTATATATTTTCAGTTTTACTTTTTCCATCTTTCGGTTTATAGGTTCAAAATTTTACAAGTTCCAAAGATATGAGTTCGGA
This sequence comes from Nicotiana undulata, assembly GCA_005239495.1. Lineage (NCBI taxonomy): Eukaryota > Viridiplantae > Streptophyta > Magnoliopsida > Solanales > Solanaceae > Nicotiana > Nicotiana undulata. Next base: position 3,014 of record ML271562.1, on the reverse strand, counting down.
GGTTTATGTGTTTCGAACGGGTTTAGAAATTATAAAGTTTACGGGTTCGAAATTTCGCGGTTTCAAAAGTTTTGCGGTTCAGAAGTTTATGAAATTTGTGGGTTCGGAAGGTTGTTGGTTCGAAAGTTTATGGCTTCGTGTTCATTGTATCAAAATTATTTATGAATACTCTTGAGAAAATATTTTTCTTAGTTTGCGTATCAAACACTAGAAAATGAATAAGATTACTACTTATTTTCCAAGAAAATATTTTTTCGGAAAACATTTTCCTTTATACCAAGAACACCCTAAGTCAAGGTAAATTATTTCTAAATAAGAAATAATTTATACACAAGTAGTAATCCAGTTATAACAAGAACACTTAGTAAAAAATTAATGATGAAGACAACAAATGCTTTGAGATGCATGGAGGATAGGTAAGGACTACCTGACTTTGATCTTCACTTCCTCTTGTAAGAAAATTCTCCACAAATGTCAACACAGAATCAACAATGTAAGGTTTAGAATGCTTGGGGAAAAAAAACATCAGCCTTCCACACAGATCTTGGTTAACAAATCTTGTATTGTTTCATCAGAGATGACTTGACCTAAAGTTTCTGCGGCTCGTCTGCGGACACCGTGCCAAGGTCCATATCGACAACATTCTTTATACTGAATCTGAACCTGAGACTGCTTTCCAATATAACTTCAGCAACTATGGCAACTGAAAATCAAACTTTCAATTCATGAAATTTCGGCAGTACACGGACGGAATCGAGCGAACGCTACAACCAAAACTCGAGACATCGATCAAACTCAAACGGGATCAAGAATCGTTAACGACACCTTGAACTCAATTGAACTCCACATTTTGAACGAAATTCCGAAATCAAAATGACCCAAAAAGAAACGAAGCAGCAGTAGCGGCAATAAAATCGAACAAAAATCAGTCGAACGGCGAATTCAAACGGAATCTCCAAAATCAAATACCCATTTCAGCTTAAACCCGTTTCGTTGAAGATCGAGCTCAACCACAGTAATACAGTTCAAAATTAACCAAATAAAGGCTGAAATGGAAGAGAGAAGCTCAGCGTGCACTCAACAGAAGTAAACAGAACCCAGAGAGTAGAAACGTCTTCGAAATCCCTTTTAAAGGGGAAGGGGCTTGGGCTTTCTCTTTTTTTTTGTCTTCTTTGAGTAAGAATCGAGGAAGGGATCTTTTTAGTCATCATCTGTCAAGGTTAGGTTTTGGACCGCGGGTTTGGGGCAAAATTTGAGATACTGGGCCACTGATTTTGGCCCAATTTGGACATCCCTCTTTTCTCATTCTTTTAGCCACTTTAGTCTCAAATTTTAATTTAAATCTCATTTTTGACTAGCCTATTTATTTATTTTACCTAATGATAGACTAATGCAACTAACTAACTAATTAACCTACGAACGCAATTTTTTGATTTTTAGACGATGCATTTAACAATTTAATTAAATCCTAAAAATGCAGTTTAAAATCTAATCATGCTATGAAATCAAAATTCGAACATTTTTTGTGATTTTTCTATGATTTTAAAACATTAAACATGCGTGAAATGCAACTAAATAAAGAGAAATTCTTAAAATTCATTAAAAATTATTTTTGATTATTTTTAGGAGTAATTTCCATGCAAGACAAAAATCAGGTATTCACATCCATCACTTGTTTTAAAAAAATAATTATAATGGTTTATGTATATTTGGCTTATATGTCAAAAGTTTCTTTAGTTTCTTAAACGCCATACTAAGTCAAACATTTCACATAAGATGGTAGGGAGGAAGTAGCTAGTAGGTCTTTTTTGTACAGTAGTAAGTTGTAGCAACATTTAAGCAAATACTTGTAGCAAGAATCGAACCCAGACAATGCATTAAAAGTCTAAGTTTTGTCCTCCAAATCAACCAACATAGCTACGAGTCTTATGGTACCAATCAAAATATATACACATCTATCTTTTTTGAAGTTGCCGAGCGCCGGTGACTCTTTTACTCAAAGGGTAAGTCCCGCCTCTGCTTGAAATAGTAAAACTATATTGAATTTTTTATTTGCTCGGGGAATACAGCTCTACAACTTTGGTGACTAATAGTTAGTTGACACGACAAACAATCAATCTACTTGAAATATATCTGTCTGTATATAAAAAAATTAATCCAAATAACTTCATGAACAATACAGGAAAAATAATTAAATAAGATATAAAAAACCAACTCTACCCTCCGAACATGGATATATTCTTGACTTCAATGCCTTAAGCTTAGCTACTACAACTACATAGCTAGCAAGAAGAACCGAAATCCCACCTTTCAGATCGTGACTGCGTCTAACGTTGAACCCGCTAGACAAGCCAACGTACACAACATTTGACATCTACAAACAATATAACAGTATTTAAAGACATTAACCTTCAAACCTTTAGTGGAATATCCCGAATCATGAACTTTCAACTTTTACTGAAACATCCCAAATCACTTCAAAGGTTTTACAGCAGAAAAGTAATAATATTTCAAAACACATAATGAAATAATAAAGACAACAATATCGCAATATCCCAAAACTGGGGTGTCACAACCTCACGGACTAGCTATAAGAATACTAAATACAAGTCTAAAAGGAAATATAGTATTGTCTTTAGAACTGAAAGAGAAGTAAGACAATATGACACAATAGCAGAAGAGACTCCAGGGTCCACGAACGCCAGTGGTATACCTTGAAGCTCGATGTGGACTGAAGGTGACTCCCTCAGAGGGGTCCACGGGGGCCAAGAGCGGGATCTGCATAACATAAAGAAGTCCAGTGTAGTATCAGTACAACCGACCCCATGTACTGAGTAAGTCCCGAGCCTAACCTCGGCCGAAGTAGTGACGAGACTAGACTTGACAATAACGATAACATGTCCTATTCTACAGCAGGTAACAGGGATAATACAAGGAAAGAGATAAGCAGTCAAGTAAGGGATACGGGAGCAGTAAAGGGGAACAAGTGAAGTGAAGCAGTCAAATTTACAGAT